>BLBF01000053.1:15596215-15631332 GCA_015471245.1 Laticauda colubrina
AGAAGTCTCATCACTCAAAAACCATCAAGGGAAATCCAGTTATCTTCTTAACTGGCTGTAAGACTTCAGCTTCTAGCAGTAACTTTATCCATTAATGAGTCCTTGCTAAATGTATTTTAGTATTTCTTTAAGAACTTGTACAGTGAAATCTGTAGAACAGAAATACACCACTTGGGTTCCACTAATCAAAACATAATTAGCCATCAGATTGTGGAGATATAGTCCTGGGTTTCATGCCGGGAAATTACACTGCTCCCCCCCCCCCCCAAAAAAAAAAAAAAAAAAAGTTAGTAAAGACCTTTTCAATTTTCTTCTGCATAATCATTTGTTCATAATAATGAAACATCCTTTAAAATAAACAAACTGGTTCATTGGTTTTTGAGTTGCTTAAAATCTTGGTGTGTCTTTAAAGATCAAACTGAGATCCACTGTGGCTTATATTTAAGGTACTAGATCAGGATTTGGGAGATTCCGGTCCTAATGCAGCTTCAGTATGGAAATTCACTGGGTGATTTTTAACAGTCCCTTTCTCTTACTCCAGCCTATTGATAGGGGCTAAAATGAAGGATCACTGCCATGTAAATCATCTTGAGCCTTCTGGAGAATAGATGGGTATAGATTTAAGAAATGGATGACTATAAACGTTCCACAGTGATTCTGTTATCTGTGGCTTGTTCAGATATCATGTTTCCACAGTTGTCAAACAAACAAGAATTTTGCATACATAGGAAAGTTTTTATGTTTCTGTACTTCGGACCTTTTAGTAGTGTTGTTACTGTACTACAAAGCAATGGACAGGCTTTTGCAGGGACTGAGGTTTTCTTTTCTGCATTTGGAGGGAATGAAAGCCCCAATAGTAATGATGCTACTTTTTAATAAAAGAAGAGCACGACCTTTTATAGGTATATTCTTCACCATGGTCTTCTGACCCTCCCAGGAATGACCCTCCCTCATTATTTTTTCAGCATCACACAAATATTTTTTTCTCCTCTGTTGCAGTTTAGACATTAGTTTAGAGAGGTTAATTTTAATATGAAATGAATTTTATTGTCACATGCATTATAAGGTTTTTATTATGTTTTGTTGTTCATTTTATGCAACAATCCTTAGGAATATTTGATGGTTTTAAATAAAGTAAATTTGGGGTTTTTGAATCTGACCAAGCATCTAAGAAATCATTTCTTTTGTGTTATGGCATGGTTAATGGTATACTAGAAATTGACTTAATCTTTATAATATATTTTATAGATAAAGTATCTTCCAAAGACTTCCAAATCTTTCAAAACTGAGGTGTTTAAGCCCGGAAGTAAACATACATGCCGAATTATTGACTACAGCTTGATAGATGACATGATTGTGGTGTCTCTGAAACAGTAAGGTTCTTGTCTCGTTTCATGTATGTTGTTTATATGAATATAGTGTTTAAGTTCTGTGTCTATTTCTGACACTGCCCAAGGTAGGAGGAACTTCCCAATGCCTCATAAATATCTGATATGTGTCAGTTCCCTTGAGTGCTGAACTCCCATTGCTTTCAAAAGACATACAGATATAGACTTAATAGTTATGCAGACTTAAGTAGTTACTACAGATTCTTATTTTAACATCAATTTTATGTGTTTTGAACCTTTGTATTTTAATTCAAGAACCACTGGTTTGATAGAATGCTGAAAAAAGACTAGCAAAGTGACCCACAAATTGTAATTCTTTATTAGGATACAAATATTCCAGTTTTGCTGTTTACATGAGAATTGGGACCTATGTTGGGTTGGAATTTTTAGGCTCTATTAGCTGAAGCAACTGTTCTTAGATGAGAAAGCACATATGAATTTTCTGTCGATTCAGATAGTTAATTTAAAGCCAATTTGATCCAATCAAATCAACTTTCTACAGCATATCATAAAATTTAAGCAGCTATTATTTAAACTTCATCCTCCTTACTTTTTCACACTAAGGAGAATTATTTTCTTTCTTTTTATGTTTGTAGACATATTATTAATGCTCCATTTCTGAGATACCATGATATGCATCCTGGGCAAGTGCTGGAAGTAAGTTCAATAAGAAATGAAAGCTGTTTCTTTATTTTCTGTGAATCAGCTATCATAACTGACTGAAAATGTTATTATGAAAGAATATTAACATTTTTTGGTATTCATTATTTGAATCCAAACTTTATGTAACTCTAGAAGAATAATGTTATTGTCAGTGTTCCAACCAATGCCCTAATTAAGGCCAAGCTTCAAAAGAAATCCAGTTGTTTGAGACTGGAAGAAGGCGGAGCCTCCTCACTGACGGACCATAGATCGCGACTCTCTGCGGCTATGGTCCATGCTTTCGTTGGAGAGCCCCAATCATTACGATTAGGGGCTGAAGCTGCCTTAGGGATGTGGTGGAGTAAGGGGAAGCCGCAAGTCAGGTTGAGGGGAGCCGCATCTCCCCCCCGGGCTTGATCTTTTTCCCCCCGAAGACAACCAGTGGTAGTTTAAAATGGTCACCCCAAAGAGGAGAACTCAGCTGGATTAAGAATTGTGCAGGAGGGAAGAAAGAGGTGGATAACATCTGAACCGGGACAACTGGGCAATACAACTAAACAAAAGTACCCTGGGATTAAGGTAACATGGAATTTTTAAGGAAAGAAAAGTGAGTGGCGAAATTACAAAGGGACAGGGAAAAAAAAAAAGAAAATATTTTTGACAGCTAAGCGGGGCTTTGAACTGGGAAAGGAAGAAGCCGGAACTAAAGATTTAACTAAATTGGACTAAAATGTTTTGGGAATAAATAGGCATAAAATGAAGCTGGACTTAAGATTGTCAAAAAATAATAATAATAAAGTTTACAAATTTGAGACTGGATTGTGCTGGAATATTGAGGTTCAAAAAACCCCAAATAAATAATAGGGAGAAAAGGTGAAGACTTTGTATAATGGAGAGTGCCACCTTTTGATAAAAACTTGAGCTCAAACAAAAGGGAAAGCATCCTGTTTCTGAATGAACTTGTGTGGATATAACATTAAAGAAATACTGAAACAAAGTAAGAATTTTAGAAAGTGAAAGCAGAACCAGAATAAAGAAAAAAGCAAGGAAAGACTGATTGTGGGATTGATTGATGTTTTTAGTATAGACCCTCGGCTGGAATAACCGAGAACTTTAGAAGATTGAAAGAAGGAAAGTAAAAGTGGTTTGGGTTTTTTTGTGGACTTTAATGATCATAAAATACAAGAGTGTGTAATGATGATATCTCTTCAGGAATTAAAAATGGAACTTAAAAATATGACAGAATTAGTACAGGAAAGAGGCGAATCACTTTGCTCTGAGTTAGAAAAAATGGAAATAGCAATTCAAGAACAAGAAAGAGCTCCAGAGGAGTCGGAGTCGATTCAAGGAGAAGACATTTTAAACAGACAATTAACACAACGAGCACTACAAAGAAGTGGGAAAATAAGGAAGGTTTAAAAGTTGAGATTTAAGAAGGCAATCAAAAGGGAGAATACTTGTGAAGTCAGGAAAGGCAAAAAGACCTAGTAGAAAAAGGGAAAGGAAGATATTAAGAAAGAGAGGGATATAAACTGAGGAATGAGAAAAGATATGGGGAAAAGAAGGGGAGGAGAAGCAGTAAGAAACAGGCGTATGAAATAAAGAAGTACAGAAATAGTAAAATGTTGAAAAGAAATTGTTTTTTCAGAGATAATAGTTGATGAATTAAAAAGGGGATTCTGCAGGGTGACAAGGGGTAATAAGAATATTTCTGCAATTAAAAATATTTAGAAAATAGGGTAAGATAGATATTGATAACTCTTATTAAAAATCAAGGGGGAAAAATGCTGTGGAATCCGAATGAAAAGATGTAATGATTATTATTGTAACTTCTTAAAAATAACAGTTTATTGGGAATCAAGATGAGGGAATAAAGATATATTTTAATCATTGAAGTGTCACACTCAAAGCAGTAAAAGGGGGAAAACTTATACTTGTTTTTTTTCTTTAGTGTTAAAACTTGTATTAATTTAGAATTTATAAAAAGAATGTGTAATGGAAAGGGAATATGACAGACTAAAGAATCAACTAAATTAATAAGTCATATAGATTATTAAAAGCAAGGAGAGACATTGACAATCTTCTTCTTATTCTTCTTATTATCATTGTTATCATTATTAGGCAAACATATTGTTTATCTTTATTTTTAAAATAAATATTAAAGAATTATATTTGAAATAATTGAAATGAAACAAAAATGTTTTGATTGAGATTAATGAAAGAGGTTAGAATTAATGTGTTTGTTTCTCTCCTTACTGAAAATTTGGAATGGAAAAGGTAATAATAGAATTAAGTATGCATATATGAATGTATAATTGCTGTCATATTTGTATGTAAAGGTGATGACCCGGAAATATGTTGTCCACTAAAAAGAGATTTTTGTTTTTAATGTGAAAAACTGAATAAAATTTGTTTAAAAAAAAAAAGAAATCCAGTTCTTTATTAGGAGCTTCATGTCGGCACAGACAAAGTGGAGCCAACTCTGACCTCACTTAATTCGCACTTTGGCTCTGACCCTGTTTCCCCTCCCCCCAAGATATGTCATCAATCACATTCTCCAATGAAGCAATTTTGCGGGTTGTAAAAATCACTCCCCCCAGGCACTGTGGGTTTCTTTGGAAACCTTGAAGTGTCCAGCTGGAATGTGCTTTGTTTTGTTGTTCTGAAATGCAAGTTCCTTGATGCAGCTGCGAGGTTCGATTCCCTATCCCCAGAGGTGGTATTCAGCAGGTTCTGACTAGTTTTGGAAAAATGGTACCGGAAATTTTGAATAGTTCGGAGAACCGGCAAATAACACCTCTGACTGGCCCCACCCCCGTCTATTCTCTCCTCCCGGGTTCCAGCTGGGTCTTCTTTTGTTCCCCTGCACAGGAGAATGGACCTGGAAATCAGGTTGGTAGGGTGTGGAGGGAATGAGATTTTGCAGTAACCTTCCTCCTGGAGTGGGGTGGGAATGGAGATTTTACAGTATCCTTTTATAGTCCACCAAGCCACACCACGCCCACCAAGCCATGCCAACAGAACCGGTAGTAATTTTTTTGAATTCTACCACTGCCCACCCCCCTTGCCTATGGCTACTTGAGAGCAAGCCAGGGATGCTTCGCAAATTGACAGTTATTGTGTTCTGTTACATTTATTGCATAGACCCATGAGGGGAGATATATAAATATCACTATGATTTCTGCTAGGTGAGTTATGAATTGTTACTGTGTTTTAGAAGAAAAAGAAATGTTGAATGATTTGTTTATACCTTGATTTTGATTTTCAGTTACCTGCTGTCTATTTTTGACTCTTAGGGAAAAGTGATGACTTTAAAGCCGTTGGGCATGCAAGTGAAGATCACTGAGAGTATCAAAGGCTTTGTCCCCAATTTACACCTTGCAGATGTGAAACTGAAACAGCCAGAGAAGAAGTATAGCACGGGGACTACTGTTAAGTGCCGGGTAAGATTTTTCTCTAAGGAATAAATTTAAACTCTATTTTAAATATTTTTAATTTAAGTTTCTTATCTGTCATTAGGACTTCTATATAACCTTTATCATTAAAGCTGTTGTGACAATGTGGGTAAACTTTCAACTGTATATGCAGACATTCTGAGCCTTGATGCTTGCTAGGTGCCTTTAAGCAAATTGTACTTTACTTTAAACTAACTTAATCTGAGTCTAAAGTAAAATATAAGTCATGTATTCTGTCCTGTATTCGTGTCTAGAAATACATATAAGCTTCACTAAAAATAAATCTTGATGCCTCTTTCTTATCAGTTAAATATTAACACACTACCTCTGCCATAATCTTGTGAATGTCTTCTCAATGCAGGTAGTATTACATGTATCAGCGTACATCTATTCATTCAGTGACCGTTCAAAATTGTGGCATGCTGAAAAAAATGGGTAATCAAAATTCTGGCCTTCATAGTCTCACTGTGGTCACGTGATTATGATCTGGGGACTTGGTGTGCAGCTCATGATGAGGATGTTACAGGGATCCAGGAACACATAATTGCCATTTGTGAACTTCCCACAAGCAAAGTTAATTGAATAGTCGGCCTTCCTTGTAAGCTCTGCATCTCCCTGTCACAGCCTTGGACTCCTTATCTGGGACTCACACTTAGCAACCCACACATCTTTGGGTTATGATGCCAACCAGGACTTCTGGGATTGTCATCTCTGAGTGATACAGTCACGCGAGTAACACTTTATGATTGCATCACTTAGCAATGGCAATCCTGGTCCATCATAACTCAAGGATAACATGCACAGTTAAAATCTATGGACTTTATTGATGGTCATTCCCAAGTAGGCAAGTGTAAAATTATCCCAATGTATCTCAAAGGTACCAGCTGGGGAAAAATTTATCTGAAAGTTAATGGTTACTCCATTTAAAATTATTTATATTCAGAGTTAGTTGATTATTATATTTATAATGTAAAGAAATATATTCCCAGTTTTTTTCCAGCTTTACTGACATGAATATTTCTGAAATTAGAGAGTCCATCAATTGCACTTAACTCTAATTACATAAGTTAGTCATAACCTGGGTTAAAACTACTTTTGTTAACAAACACGAGTCCAATCTCTTGCTTTACCAGGTACTTGTCTGCATTCCTGAAACAAAGAAGCTTATTCTGACTCTTAAGAGGACCCTTGTTAATTCCAAGCTCCCTGTCCTTGACAGTTTTGAAGATGCCAAGCCAGGCCTGATCACTCATGGTTTTGTTGCGTGTGTTAAGGATTTTGGCTGCATTGTGAAATTCTATAATGATGTGAGGGGCTTAGTACCCACTAATGAACTTGGTTTGCTCCCCTTAACTGCTCCTCAAGAAGCCTTCTATGAAGGCCAGGTAAGTGTTTAATAGAAGTAAAAAGTTCCCTTTTTACTTCTTTACTGAGTCTAAGAAATGCATATGTTTGTATAACAGATTTGACATGCGTGTAATATTTTAAAATCTAAACAGCAATGTAGAATAT
Source organism: Laticauda colubrina (assembly GCA_015471245.1). Lineage (NCBI taxonomy): Eukaryota > Metazoa > Chordata > Lepidosauria > Squamata > Elapidae > Laticauda > Laticauda colubrina. The sequence continues at coordinate 15,603,213 of BLBF01000053.1, forward strand.
TTTCATCTTTTTTAAAAATAGCACTTTTAAGTTATCACTGTGAAAAAACCATTATAAAACTAAAATCTATACAACTATGCAAGTCCAAAGAACAGTTGTAGAATTTCCAAGTAAAGAAGTTGCTAATACAGTAGAGATAGGATATAAAGGGGAGCTTAGGAGCAATTATGTAATGCTGTCATTACGGAATACATTGTAAATGTGCATTTAGTATGTATAAAGTATTAGTCGGAATCTAATAGTGACTGTTCCTGTGGTGATAGTTGATGCTGGACTCATTAGTACCTCATGGCTCTGTCCACAATTAGATATACAATTAATCTCCCATAATCATAGTTTGGTTAACCAAGTTAAGCATGTGGTATTAAAAAAGGAAAGTGATTTCTTTTGCTTAGAAGAAACTAGAAAATGACATGTTATGACATTCCTCTGAAAGAAATTAGAGAACAAAACGGTATTTTTTTGGTCTATAGTTTATTTAGTCTTCATTCTCTGTTCCAAATGGATGAAGCTAAGGGTCCTCATTCATACCTCACCGCATGGTGGATCAGTTTGTAGACAGTATGGCTATTGTGTACATGCTTGCTACTAAAGCAATTTCATGTGATTGGCAAACTGCTCCTCAGTGTGTAGACCTGGATATACTTAACAATTATGATTTTCCTTTAAAAAAAAAACAGGTAGTCAAGGTGACTGTACTGAAATGTGAGCCTGAGCAGGAAAGATTGTTGCTGTCATTCAGATTGGAAGAGGATGCTATTGCAAAGAATGGTAGAAGAACAGAAACTTCAAAGGACTCTGAAATGGCATATAAAACTGGGCAGGTAATTTTCTAAAATAATTATTTTATGTTACTTGAGAAGCGTGCCAGAGGCAAACGTTAAAGCCATCAGGGATAATTCAAGATATTTTTTCACCCTCTTGATATGCATAGGAGGAAAGGTTCCAATTTCAGTAACCATAACAAAATTCTTAATTTTCCAGAGCAAAAGATAAAAAGGTGAGGGAGATTGATTTTTCAACAGTGACATTGAATTGTCACAAATCAATTTTGATCTCTTCTCCCATGTATCAGTCCTCTTTAAGCAGAGATTAAATTATTTTTCTCCTGTAAGGAAGCAATTGAGAGGGTAGGATTTTGATTAACACAACCAACTCTGGTATTAACCTTACCATTTTTACTTTCCTTGTTTTCATTTCTTAATTTCCAGCAAAGAAACACACATACAGGAAATGCTAGAATGCCCCTGTGTTCTGTAAAGGACTAAAGATACAGCAATGACCTAATGTTGAGCTCCTTGACAAAGTAACCTTAAAAATGTTCCATATGAGACTCAGTAAAGATTTCTACTGCTCCTAGACATGTATTTTTTAAATAGCTATACCCTGTTTGTTATTTCTATTGGGATTCTGGATACTGCATTGAAAATGGTCTAAAACCTCTGCTTTTTTATTGTGCTATTTAGATTGTAGATGTAAAAATTCTGAACAAGAAAGAAGATGGCCTAGAAGTTGCAATCCTACCCAGCAATGTTTCGGCCTACCTTCCCATGGCACAACTCTCTGATCATGTGTCCAATAGCAGGTTGTGGTGGCACTGGCTCAAGGAAGGTGATGTTCTCCAAAAGGTTATATGCCTCCATAACAAAGGAGGTCACATTGTATCCTTTTAATTCTTGCCAAAGTTTGATTTAATTCATTTCCCACTTTACATTGTGCAATAGCATGTACCTAAAGTAGTTCACTCCAAAGCCTTGTGATTCCCAGCCAAATTTCTGGATGAGTGGAGAAAATTGGTTGGTTTTTCCTCCCATGGCATCTGATTGTGTTCAGTTGTCTGACTGCATCATTATTTATTTCACATTTCCCCAGTCTCTTTTGTCCTTCAGATGGACCACACTAACTCAGTTAAGATGCTAGTTAAAAATAGACTGATCAGTGGTGTCCACTAGACACCACTGTGTCTAGTGGTGTCAACTTCTAATACATTGGTAGTTTTGGGTGGAATGTTTCTTTTCTATTATCCAGTACAAGAAATTTCCAGGCCTGTTTTTTTAAATTCCTTAATTCATTATGTAGATCTTGAGTAGAAAGCCAGCATTGATTTCCTCTATGGAGGATGAACATGTAGTGAAGAGTTTTGCTGATATCCAGCCTGGATTGCTGCTTACTGGCTTTGTGAGAAACATCATGTCTTACGGTGTATTTGTGGAGTTTCCCTATGGTTTGACTGCTCTGGCCCCCAAATCGGTAAGACTCAATTCAGTGTTCATTATAATCATTGCTTTATTCAGATGCATTGATTGAGGGGTATTTCTTAATACAAATTTATAAGTTAAAATGTCTGGTGTCATATGACTCTTCATAAAATCATAGAACTAGAAAGAAATTTTTAAGCCATCAAATCCAACCTCCTGTGAATGCTAAATGCTGTTAAATGCTGTTAAAAGGAAGTCCACCATATCTTTGGGTTACTGGTTCGACCATCAATTCAACTTCAAGAATTAAAACTTTCATTTTGAATGTCTTTGATAATAAAAATTATGGGTAGAGACAGAACTTGGAATTGTGCAGGCAAGATTTGCATTCAGGAATCAAAAACAAAAAATGCCAGAATTTCAAAGTATACAAAATTATCTAGCATTGAATGGAATTATGCAACTTTGATTATCTATTAAATGTAAAGTAAGAACAAGCATGCTGAATGCTGGTGCATACTGAGGAGTAGAAATAAGTCAAAGAGCATCAGGTAGTAGGAGAACAAAGACTGCAGCAACTAGTAGAATTTGCCCTAATCAGCCATTTGGGTTATGGTGTATGCTGTCTTCATATAGGCTTTGGGGTTGATGCTGATATAATTGTATCCTGTCTCTTTGTCACTGCAGGCAATGAGTGACAAGTTTGTGACAGACACCAAAGACCATTTTGTGATAGGTCAAACTGTACTTGCCAAGGTGACCAGTGTTGATGAGGAGAAGCAACGCATCTTGCTGTCCCTGAAGATGTCAGAGTGCTCTGTTGAGGAGTCTGTTCCTGAGAGCTTTGGCCTATTGCAACAGTACTTTAATGAACTGCAGGAGATTATGAGCTTCATGAGCAATAGAGGTAAGGGTGTTTGGGGAACAGAAAAGGTGGCACATGAAAGTCTTATGTCTGCACTTGTTATTTCAGTGGCTGCATTGTGAAGCGATGCAAACATTTATATTTTTTAAAAAAATAAAGTTGGAAGTCATAGGGTTCTGTGTCAAACAAAATTTGTTGCCTGATGACTTTGCCCCCCGTTGAGAGAGAGAGAGAGAGAGAGAGAGAGAGATGTTCAGTTTGACAATTTCTGTTTGCATTTACAATGAATTTTGACAAATCATAAAAAACACAAGAAGGCAATTTTCAAGGATCCATGTTTAAAATGCATCTTTCAGTATTAAGCAACTTGCAGTCCACCAGGTGGTGCTGCCTTCAACTTGCATCCTCCTTCACTGCTAGGTATTAAAGAGTTTAGACTTGTCTGGCATGCTTTGCCCTTTCAGCATAAGAGCTATGCTATTCATATAATGTCCTGAGTACTGTAGGGAGTTCTCTTATTCTGGGAAAATTAGTTTAAGGACATTTTTCAGAAGAACTTAATTGCTATGACGTTGAATCCTTTGTCAAAAGTCGAAAATAAAATGCACATTAACTTTTTACACTTTTAGAATGAAAATCCAATTTGCAAATAAGATTTAGTTCATTTTCTTCTTATTTGGCAGATGATACCAGTGTGGCTAAGAAACTCTCCAAATTAAAAGTGGGGCAGAGAGTAGAATTGGTAGTTACCGAAGTTAAGGCTGATGGTTCAGCAGTTTTCAGTGCCCCATGTGTTTCTGATTTGACTGTAATAGCCATTCACAGCCAACTTGGAGGTACAGTATTTATCCCTCCCCCCAAACTCTTGTTTGATTCCCTTTGTCTTGTTTGTTACCTGGAAATGAATAACTGATTACCACAGTGTTACATCTTTTCAGAGCAAAAGGAATGAGATAATGAGCACACAAGTGATCCTTTGAATATTAGATTTCCCTTCACTGTGCTAGTAAAATAATCACTCAATTAGATGTAAGTAGTTTTCCAATTTTGGCTGAACTCAAAAAACTAAGCAGGGATGGACATATTTAACACTCTTATCACCAGAAAAGCCCAGTGCATAGAGAGGAAAATAGAAAAAAAAATCCTGAAGAAAGTATTAGCTAACCACTTCTATATTGTTGCCAAATAAAGTACTTATGTTTCTGAAGTCACTGGGAATTGATGTAGTAAGGATGTAATTTAATTAATTTATGAGGACACCATTAATTGTTGCTTTCTTTAGCTGAACATGAAACAGTTATCTTCATCTAAGTATTTTCTTTTTAAGGCAAAAGTATTCTTGAAGGTCAAAAAGCAAAAGCTGTAGTTCTCTGTGTTGATCTTCTGAAATCAAAAATCTATGTATCTCTTCGAGAGGAACTGCTGTCTGTCAAAGCTAAGAAGGTATGATATCCTTATTCTTTTTTACAGAATATTTAAAAGTATTTAAGTTATCTAAAATAGATAACTCTAAAATAGATGCTTATATGAATAATGATGAAACCACAGAAAAAGCATTACTCCAACAGTTACAGATATGGACAAATCTATACAGTGGAAAGCTTTCCTAAGTTATATAATAATACCTTTTTAAAATATTTTATAAGATACCAAGAAGAAAGAAGAAAATACTGGTTCTTTCTTATGTCTTAGAGCAGGGGTGTCAAACTTGATTTCATTGAGGTCCACACCAGAGTTCTGTTTGACCTTGAAGGACTCTGTGTGTGTGTGTGTGTGTGTGTGTGTGTGTGTGTGTGTGTGTGGCTGGGGTGGGCGTGGCCATGGTGGGCATTGGACACAGGCTCAAGATGCATTTCCCCCCTTTTTTCTTTCCACAGTTATTTACTATCACCATTTTCCTATCTCTTCTACCAGCTATTATTGGCAAACATTTATTACTTATTTTTTACACTCTACTAAAATTTTTATTTCTAAATTTATACCCTATTGCTTAATAGTAAATTGCTTTTCTAGGCAGAAAAGTTATTCATACTATTGTATTTTTATTATTCAACCAATAATAAAAACAATAGCATAAATAACATGATAATACAAGATCTAATAGCAGAGGTAAATTTCCAGAATAGTAAATAGAAATGGCTGTCAATTATAGATTGTTGATTGTAGATTAAATGGACCTACAGTATGTAAAATCTGGCATTAAACTGTAGCATTAACATAGGATGTTGCTTGTTTTCTATCCAGATCAGGCACTTACTTGAGACCACATAATTGGAATCCGTTCCAATCCAGACCTCCTGTAGCCCGTTTTCAGCCAGCAGTTCTGCAGGAGGCCATGGAGGCCAAAAACAGGCCACGGGGGTGGGGGGGGGTGGTGTTACGCATGGCTCCCTGCAGCCTGTTTTGGCTGGCAGAGGCACTGCAGGCCATTCCTTTGAAATTTCCAGACCGGCCCTGCGGACCAGATTTAAGCCTTGAATTTGACACCCCTGTTGTTGAGGGACTTAAATTGGTGGTTGATTTAAGTTACAGTATTTCACATATTATTTAACCTTTAGGCACATATTAGAATAAATCCAACATAGGTACATACCTGTAAATATCCTAATAAAGGTATCCCTTCATTAAAACCTCAAGCATTTGTTGCTAGTCTTGAAGAAGATACGACTTTTTAGTCATATCTGAAAATTTATTAGAACTTTCTAGCATATAACATTTGAAATTTTTAGGTTACAGAAAAAGATCCCCAAAACATTAAAAATTATTGTGGGATCTTTTTCTGTAGCCTAAAAATTTCACATGTTATATGCTAGAAAGTTCGAATAAATTCCCAGAAATCACTAACAAGTTATGAAATTCCTGAAGCTTTTTCAAAGAAGGATAAAACGTAAGCTTGAAATAGAGCAAAGTAAATATATTACATGTATAATAGACTTTTCTGTAGTTTCTGACTGTAACTTCTATATATTCCAGTTAATCCTGAATTCTCAGCATGAGGCTGTTGTACAGCACGTGGCTACAGAGCATGCAGTTGTTTCCTTGTTAGGAACAGGTCAGCTGACTGCAATCCCTGTGGCTTCTCACTTGAATGACACATTCCGATTTGATTCTGAAAAACTGAAGATGGGACAGTCAGTCAAAGTGGCTCTGAAAAGCACACAGATTGGTGATCATGGGATATTATTTGCTGTGCAAAGTTCAGGGAAGAAGAAGAGTGTAATCAGATCACATCATGAATCAGAGACACTAGAGGATACATCATTTGTAACAAAACAGTTGCCAAGCTCAGGAGACATAGTCAGTGGAATTGTGAAGTCTGTCAAACCCACCCATGTCTTAGTGGCATTTAATGATAGGTTGATTGGCTCCATTCATGCATCCCAGATCCTGGATGACGTTACTGTAGGCACTTTTCCAACATCATTACTTAAAGTTGGACAGAAGATTAATGCTCGGGTGATTGGTGGCAGAGACATTAAAAGTCACAAGTAAGACAACATTTTATATATTTCTTGTACTTGGCTAACAGTTATTTTCATTGTTGCTCAACAGGATAGCAAGCATTTCTGTTGCATTTGCTGTTCTGTTTTTAATTTTTACTCATGGTTCCAGAAAATTTTCTTGTTAAATTTACTATTAGATTACTTACCTTTCTCATTTTCCTTCAGGAATATATACCTGTCCATCACCTAATTTTTCCCAAAGCCTTGTAGAAATATCAAAATCACCCAGTCAGCTACTATGAGTTTAGATTTAGACCCAAGTCTTCTCATGTTTGGCCCAGTGCTTAAGTACTGTGATCTCTATTCTCATCTAAGTACTACTCATTTCAATCCAGAAGGGACAGGAAGGCAGCCTGAAATTGTCCTCTGGTGAAAGAAGTTAAATATAATGATTTCCCCCTTTCCATCTGTGTTAGAGTCATATCTTATATATAATAACGTTGCTTGGTCCCTTTTGGGCGGGGAACTTGGTCCCTTTTAGGCAGAAAACTCCTTGTGGCTGTTCATAAGCTCAGAGTCAGGGTGTCTTTTTAGGAGCAAGCAGAGATAAGGATTGAAAGTCTGTCCACATGATCACAATAGGTTGCCATGAACAGTTGTAAAGCTTCAGTAGGCTTTTTAAATTTAAATGCGTTTTTCTGTATTTATGTTTTATATATTATAGAAATGTTTAAGAAACATCTCTTTATTGTTTCAAATGTATCAATTAAATTAAAAAGATTGAGATTTACAAAAGAAAGAAATCTGGAAATGTTTGTAGTGTACTATATTTATTGACATCCAGGGTCTTATAAGTCAATTTGGTATACGAGTTAAGGTACCAGGCCGTCTGACCTGGGGCATGGCACAAAGGCAATCCAACTAGATAATAAGTAGAGGTCCCTTTATGAGCTCCAACTTTGCCCCCAATGACCCGGTTACCTTCCAGTCTGGAGAAAAACTCTTCCACAAACCTGCACCAGCCTTTGGCTGCTGATATTCCAATATAGTTGTAAATTGAAAACTTCAAACTATAAATCCAGCAAGGCAAAATAAGGTAATAAATCCGGCAGAGCAAGATATGGTGTTCCGGAAATGAAGTAACAAGGCAGTAAATCAAACCAGTTGGGAGGATGCCAGGAACTCATAACAGCAGTCCATACAAAATAAACTTAATGTTTGTTCTGGACAAACATCTCTCCTAATTGGTTTTCCTTTAAACTCCCTTCCCAAGTGTGCTTGTGAAGGGAAACAAAGTCCTTTCCTCCCTTGTGAGCCATGCAACCCATGTTGCTCTTTTCTCTGCTCTTCACTGTGTGCACTAAGATGAAGAGAGGGTGGGCCTTGGTTTTCCTCTGAACTCCCTCTCCCTTGTTCTACCTCTTCCCTGCTCTGCCCAGCCTGACTTTGTTTGCCCTTCCCTAGTTTCCTCCATAGCCAACAGAGCCACTCTCTTGCTCCTTGACTGTTCATCTCTGATGGGGGCATGACACAGGCTAGAAATTGGGAGAACATGACTTCTAGTTCTGCCTTCGGCACAAAACCAGCTCGCGATTTCGCATCAGTCACACTCTCTCAACCCTAGCTAGGAAGGAGACAGTGGCAAACTACTTCCAAAATCTTGTCCAAAAATCCTGCATTTGATGCATTCAATGCATTTGACAGATACTGGACTTGCAAGCGTTTGGATTCTTGAGAACAAGTTTTATATAATTCAAGAAAAAAAATTCCTTCTGGAGAAAAATCAGTGTTTCAGATAGGCACAAGTATAGGAATTTCTTGCATTGTGTATATTTTTCTTTTCATTTCTTGCAATTGGTGTATTTTCCCCTTTTTTACTTCAAATGAAAATGATGAATCTAGTCTAACATTTAAAGATTTTGTACATTTAAAGCTATTGTATGTATTTATTTATTGTATTTAGTGTGTTAGATGAATGCATTTGCTGTTTTATTTTTCATAATTCCAAATGGTATTCATGTGATCATATGCTCTTAACTTACAGATATTTGCCCATCACCCACACCCACTTCACCTGTACATTCCTAGAACTCAGTATCCGACCAAGGTAAAGAAATCTTTCAATACACTGCTTAAGCATTGATGAAGCCTCAGAACATGTTTAAAATATAATCCATTCTCTAAACTTTCCTTTTCAGCCGTTATTCATAGGTTATAGTTGTGCTATTCTAATATGAACAAGTATTTCTAAATAATCCAGAATGTTAAATGAGAATTAAATAAATTGATAATACAGGTGGTCCTAGACTTTAAACAGTTCATTTAGTGACCATTCAAAATTACAACGGTACTGAAAAAAGTGACTTATGACCGTTTTTCACATTTTCAACCTTTGTGATATCCCCATGATCATGTAATCAAAATTCAGATACCTGATTACTGGTTCATACTTACAGTCGTTGCTGTTTACCAAGGTATGTGATCACCTTTTGCAACCTTTTGATAAGCAAAATCAATGGGGAAGCCAGATTCACTTAACAATCGTGTCACCAACTTACCAACTGCAGTGATTCACTTAACTGGCAAGAAAAATCATAACATGGGGCAAAATTCACTTAACAAAAGTCTCACTTAATGAAATTTTGGGCTCAATTGTGGTTGTAAGTCGAGGACTGCCTGCACATGTCTTGCGATTTAAATACACATGTGGCCTTGCAGCTGCTTGTTCCTAAATATGAAATAGAAGATATGCAGAAAAGGGAGAAATTGGAATGCCGAAGTAGAATGCCTAGGCATAACTATTTTACTTTCTCTCATGATCAGTGAACTTGAAGAGGAAAGCAAAGCAGCCTTGAATGCTGAAAATGACAGCCCAGAAGAAACACTGAAACCTGGGCAGACGGTGACATGCTATGTTCAGAAGGTGAGATCTAGAATTTCTCAACATCTGTACATTGGAGATTTTTTCTTCTTGCCTTTTAACTTTGAGTAAAACACAATGAGAAATGTATTGTTAATTAAATAATAATAATTTGCATCTTTCCCTCCAAAATTATTAAAGAGTTAGGAGTTTTCCTTTTTACTTTCTCTTATGTGCATATGTGTGTGAGATTAAGTGCAGGCAATGCTGAAATACTCAAAAGGATTTTAAAATCTGTGGTTGGAGGTTATGCTGATGATTATCTGTTGTTTTCCAAAGAAATGTTGATGTGTGTGTTGTATATTTTCTCAGTATAATGTGTTAAAGAAACGGCTGGAGGTGGAAGTCACTCCCACCATCAGAGGGAGAGTTCAGCAGCTGCTGCTTTCTTTGAATCCCAAGGTAATTGCTGAGGGATAAGAGGTACAGTATCCTTAAGCGCATCTTAGGAATTCTAGGGGATTATAGTGTTCATCTGATAAAATTTAATCAGAGCCCATAAAATCTCCACATGGATAACACAAATGGTGGGTTTGGTAGCATACAGAAGTCAGCATTAGAGGAATAAAGTTCCTCCACCCACCTTGTTGGACGAGCATTTAGTATTATGAGTCCTATGCCAGGGAAGTATATGAAATAATTTGTATTTACTGGTCCCTTTCCCATTAGCAGGGCAAAAAGCAATCAACATGAGTTAGTTTAGCCCTATGGATGACTCTTTGGAGTATCCATAGTACTGGAGTACTAAGTATTGGAGACTGTTGATTATCAGTTTGACCTTTTTTTTACTTGTGTAAGACACGACCCCTCTTCACTGACTCAATTACATTTTTACATTTCTGTTCTAGTTATGTCGTCATCCATGAATATTGTGTGTTGCATAACAGCATTCCTACATGTCCCGTAATCTTCCTGTAAAAGGCTTGCTGCATTCTTTGAGAATTAAGGACCCAAAATAGACACGTGAAACTTTTGTTTGGTTATTCATATGGAAAACTTTGATATTTCTTTTTGATCATTTGCCACAGATTGAAGCCTGTGCTTAGGTGTAACTCTCCAGGACTATGTTTCATGAAAAGCTCTTGTAGTAGCACAAAATATTTTTCAGAAATTCACCATATGTCTAAAATTACATGCTTGTTGTATAATTGAATACTGGGCCTTTTTTGCGAGTATTGTGAGTACTTTTTGATTGTCATGTCTACATTCTTTTTCCTATAGGATATAAAACATGCCAAGAAATGCTTTAGAAAAGGACAGGCATTGATTGCAACAGTAACAGATTGTGATAATTCTGCAACCAAACTCTCTCTGTCACTAACAGGTATACTTAAATAGTGATCAATGCATTAAAATCAGATAAATAGGTATTTCCATGCCAAATTACAATAATTGGGTATGGAGCCAGGAAAAATCTGCTGAGTCAATTTACTGGGAGTAAGTGCTACAGAGATTATAGGATTATATTGTATATTTTGTTTCTGTTACCGGGAGTTTGATATATTCTTTTTGCACACTACGGTAAAACTTCTAGCACTCGTAATTGGAAGTGGACAAAACCTTGGTACTTAGGACTTGATCTAAGCTAAGGCATGCTTGAAAATTAAGACTAGCAATCCACAATCTCAAATATCTAAAAGATACAAGAAAATGTACTCTATAACAGTTATCTGATCTGGATTTCCTCAGGCACTTATTCATTGGAGAAAGGAACAATTGCACTGGGCAGCGTGAAACGAATGATTCCACATGTTGGTCTACATATTATCCTTCCATTTGGGAGGATTGGCAAAGCCAGTCTTTTCCACCTAAATGATTCATACACAGAACAGCCGCTTGAAGACTTTGGTGTTGGAAAAATTGTCAGGTAGGAGCCTTCTGCAAAAGCTTTAAAAATCTTTAACAGTGATCTTGTCTCTTGATTATTCCTCACTTCTAGCATGGAAATTTTATATTGCATTTTGACTCGTGAAATATGTCAGTGTAATAACAATGCCCAACAGCTTAAAATTAACCAGTTCACGTTGAGATGTTGTATGCTGACTGCTTAGAGCAGTCTTCTCCAACCTGATGTCTTTCAATCTGTTATGAACATAACACAGGGTTGTCAAACTCAAGGCCCGGGGACCAGATCCGGCCTGCTTTTTAGATCTGACCCACAGCGCCACCCTGGAAACAGTGAAGGACTGGTCCACAGTGCCTCTGCAAGCGAAAACGGAGCTCACAAGGACTGCGGACAGCCCTCCTAAACTCTGTTTTCACTGGCAGAGGGTTGCAGGACACAGTCACAGGTGAAAACAGCTCAGGACCCATTTTCACTTGCAGAGCGCTTGAGCCACCACAGATGCCCCCAACACAAGTGACGTAGAGCTGGCCATGCCTACCCTTGCCACGCCCATCCTGGCCCCCTGAGGTCAAACACAACCCTGATGCGGCCCTCAAAGAAATTGATGCAACCAGAATGCCTTTGAAAGCCTGGGAATTATGCTTCCAGAGTATATGAAGGATGCCAGGTTGTTACAAACCTACATTTTGAATTCCCATTTTCAGATCATTGATTTTCTTAAGCTACTTTGAAAACTAGATCTTTTGTTTTGACTGCCAGTATTTCAAGATGGATCCTTACTCAGGAATATTTTAGAAAATAATTCTTTTGTTTTAAACACCCTCTGCTCACCTAAAAAAACCAAACACTTCAAAGTGGCTGACTAGAAAAGGGAAGGGTGAAAGCATCCATTCACAAATTATTAGAATGACAGTAAAAAATAGTAACATTGATTTCATCTGTGATTTTAAAAATATAACTTTTTAAAACTAATTTTGAAAAGTTCATTTAAAGAGGAAGCAATTTCCAAAACTTAGATACATTCTTAAGAAAATTCTGCTTCGCAGTCCCAACCTGCTGGATTTCTAGGGACATTAAGAATGTAAGAGAAGTTCTGTGATGATTATTGCAGTAGGCAAAACAGCTTGAATTAGAAAATGTGATACTTCAACCATTCCAAGTCTAAACCCTTCCGAGCATTGATATCATCCTTGAATTTCCTGAAAAGAAATTAATGTATGAGTTTTAATAAAGGCGTTGCATGATTTTTTTAGACCACATTTGATAACTTTGCCACTTTATTCTGAATCAAGTCTTCCAATTACCTCTCAGTGCCAAAATTCAATAACAATAATGTTTTGAGATGCTCCGGCATGATACATCTAAGGGAGAGTGTCAAGCTCAATTTCATTGAAGGCCACAGCAGGGCTGTGGTTGACCTCGTGGGGCCAGGTGGGTGTGGCAGGCTTGATGTCATTCCCAAACTGTTGGCATGTTTCATCTTTGCACTGGATAGATGGGGCCAAAGCCACACTGGCCGGCCCCTTACATTTTCTAGGATGGACCTGTGGGCTGGATCTGACCACATCGCGGGCCGGATTTGGCCCGTGGGCCTTGTGTTTGACACCCATGATCTAAAGCATGTATAATGTAATCAACTTTTTCTTTTAGTAGACATAATCACATCTGAAGTTACATGCAAGGTTACTTTTTTCTCTCTCCTATGTAGATGTTATATTCTTTCCATTGAAGACAATGCAGTAAAAGTATCGCTCCGACCATCCAGGTAAGGAAATATACCTGATCTACCATCAGAAGAAAAAACTGCTCTTATTTCCAATGCAATTCCATTGTATTATAAATGTGCATTTAGAGAAGAGTATGGAGTTTGTTATAATTTATTTTGCCTATGCAGGAAGAAGGTACTTTACTCATTCTCTTGTTTATTTTAGGATAAATCCTAAAGGCCATCATAAAGTTGAAGATCCTGAAATTGCTTCCCTTGATAACATTCAGAATGGTCAACTCATCAGAGGCTATGTCAAATCCATTACACCATCAGGCATCTCTTTGGGGTGAGTTTTGTTTGCGATCATAAAAGTAAGAGTAAAAAGTAAAAAGAAAAGTATTTCACTTCTGTGTATATCTCCTTGTGTGTGTCTGTTTGAATCTTATCAGATTTTATTAATATGCAGATATATTCCTTAAATCAGACAGCTTTTTACCATCTCTTTTTGGAGAATAATTATTTGTGCTTGAAGAAACACTGTTGCATTCAGCAACTAGAGAAATATAGACTTACATCTTTTGTATAGATAGCATTCCTCACACAAGTGCAGCTTCTGTATTCTTGTTATGGCCATGGGATTGTTATATATATATATTTTAGCCATTTCATTGGCAACATTTCACGATGTGTGTTTTATCTTTTGAAGTACACTTGAAGAAATTAAGTCTTCTTTCTTTACAGGTTGTCTGATTCAGTGGTGGGTCAAATTTCCCTTCAATATGTCACCCCATTCTTTATGCCAGATCATTCACTCTGTATGAAGTACATATATACAGATCAACTTCTCACTGCCAAAGTTATCAGGTAAGTAGGATGTTTTCCCAAAATGACAGTTTCTCTGAGATGACAAAATGAATGGGAGACCTTGCGGGCAGTAAAATGTATGATTAAGAGAGGGTGTGGCACTATGGTGAATTGTATATGTGTTTTACTTTATGTTAATTATTTTATTAAATGATCATAATACTATTATCTGAAATGGTGTAAAGCTGAACAGATTAAAAAGGTAAAGCATTTTGTACATTTAAGAGAACACTATATACTTTATAATTATGCTGGTTCTTCTTTCTCCTATCATTTCTTGTGTTCTAATCATTCTGCAGTATAAACAGACAAGAGAACCTTGTGGAGCTCTCTATCCTTCCTGAAGACACAGGGAAGCCAAGCGTTATTCCATGTGATGAAAAGCCATGTAGTGAAATGGATACACCCTGCCAGAAATCAAGAAATCAAAAGAGAAAGCATTCTGAAAGCGAGCAGGTAGGTATCTATCCTGGAAGATACTTTAGGCTTGATTAGGAAACATTTTTTAAAAAATTGTTTAACACTTTTTTTTCTTTCATTGATAGGAAGTAACGTCAGCGAAAAAGAGAGCTTATTGCACTGAGGATGGTGATAGTGGTGTTGAAGTTTATTATCGGGAGGAAGAGGAAAAGGAAAAGAAGCATAAGAAGAAGTCTAAGGTAAAAGGCTGCTGGAAAGAGATTGGTCTTTTGACATAGTGGGAGCCATGTTTTTGTACAGAGTGGGATGTTTGATGCCAGTATATATTTCTGCTTGTTTCTCAGCAGGAAAAAGAAGTTCCACGACTGAAGGTTTCAACCAGTTTTATGTGGGAGGAGGGCTTAAATGTGCTGGATGGAACCACGTTGATTGCAAAGGAGCACAGCTCAGACAGTGAGGAAGAAAATGATGCTGAATCTGTGGTACAGTATCTCTATCTTGTTTGATCTTGGGATTAATTTGTATGCAATGGCAGTTAGTATGTAGTATGTAGTCCTTTAGTTGTAGACCCTGTTGTTAAAGGGTCCATCTAGATCAGGGGTCTGCAACCTTAAACACTCAAAGAGCCATTTGGACTTGTTTCCTACAGAAAAGAAAACACTGAGAAACACAAAACCTGGGTGGGCGTGGCCAACTTGACATCAATCACTCCCACACAGTCACATGACACACATACCCCAGCCACATCTACCCAGGTTTTGTAGCTCCCAGTATTTCTTTTCTCTGGGAATCAGGTATCTTTCTCTAGATATCTTTTCCTACCCCGTTTCTCTCCCTCTCTTCTCTCATCTCCCTCTTCTCTCATTTCTCTCCCTCTTTCTCATTTCTCTCTTTCTCATTTGTCTCTCTCTCATCTGTATGTATGTTCCCTCTTGAACTATTTCCAAAAACTGGTGAGGGTGGGTTTTGTTTGTGTGTGTACTTTCTTCTTATGGTATTTTTTACCATATGATTTAAATCAAGAGTCATTTCAGGTTCCCAGATAAATGAAGCTCTTTCATTTCCCTGCTATAGCTCCCTGTCGGCTGAACCTACCACTGGCTGGCTCTGCCCCTTGCCCTCCCCTCCTACCAACTCCTCACCTACCCTGACAAGGTAAGGAAGATGATAGGGGAATGGAGACTCGCTCCATGTGAAGCACCTCTCTACTTAACTCTTCTTCTGGCCCTTCTTGGTGCTGTGCGCACCTTGGCCACTTGAGGAGACACACAAATTGCTCTCCACCCCAATACACTGGCTGGGCCGGCTGCAGCCGATGCTCCGCATCATAATGGAATCCAGGAGGAGGAGGAGACGCTGTCTCTCCCATTGTGAAGCACACTAAATTTAACTCTGCTGTACAAGGTGCTGCGAGAGCATGAGCAGACCATGGAGGCGGAGGGAGCAGTGGTGTCAACCGTAGCCGGGGTGGTCAGTGTTTCAGGATGGAGAGTAATTTGCACATGTCCCCGAGAGGCTGAGATTCATGCAGCATGAACAAGGGCCAGAAGAAGAGGGCCGCTTCGCTCTCACTCTGGAATACAGAGCAAGTTTCCATTCGCTGCTGTTGCCCTTATCTTCTCAGGCCAGGCAAGAGTGACTGGGAGGGGAGGGCGAGAGGCAGAGCCAGCCAGTGATGGGACAGGGAGCTTCAGCAGAGGGCCCAAAGAACCGCATGCAGGTTGCCGACATCCACTCTTGAGTGTGTGTGTGAGGGGGTGTCACACACACACACACACACACACACAGAGATTCTTTTCTTTATAAAGTGAAGTGATCATGGCGTACCAACCACAATAAAATCTCTGTGCACTACCTGAATTTCTGTACTTTCAGGTACAGTTTTTTCATACATAAAAGTTTGCTTTTGAGAAGAGTGTCTTGGGTAAAGCATTTTGATGCACATATATGTAAAATAACATTTTTATGAGATATGTAACTCTGAAAAGAATACTTTTGTAGGTATAGCTCATTTTTATATATCTGTGTGGTATTTTTTTACTTTTTAAAAATATTGCGGCAGTTTTTACAATACTTAAAAACATAAACAATAAATATAAAGTAGGGAGGAAGAAAGACTCCTAAGTTTGGAAATGATAAAAAATTTTGGGTTATGTTTCTGTTCTCCATGCCTCCTTGTCTGTCACTGATGTGTCCATGGCTAAATGGGGCGATATCTGTGTGAAGAATATTGTATCATATTAACTTCTAATATAAAAGTAGAAAGTGAAATAATGCAAAAGGTATAATGATAAAAAAGGACTCTTGTGGCTCAACTGGCATTCAGAATAGCTTAGAAAGGGACAGAGTGTCATCCCTCTGTAACAAAAATAGTACACTTCTGATTTACTAATCTAATTGAGCCTGCTCTAATAAGTTGGGTTGACAAAATCAGAAATGAGGTGGTGATAAGCCGCCTGGGAAAGTGAAGGGAAATCATCAAAACCATAAAAAAGCAAAAGTTAGAATATTTTCGACACCTGGGAAAATACAGCATACTTCACTTAATCCTCCAAGGAAAGATTGAAGGCGAACAAGGTCCAGGCAGTAGGACATCATGGCTACAAAATCTAAGGGACTGGTTTGGACAAAACTCAACTTCACTTTTTTGTGTAGCTGTTGATAAAAATAGGATCGCCAACATGATCGCCAACGTCCAATAACAGATATGGCACAAGAAGAAGTACCCCAAAGGTCCTAGACTAGTATCTTGGATGCACCCCACTTTGTCTTATGTTATCTTGCAGCACTACAGGTTTTCCAGTGGTCAAAGCCTTTCTCTTTCTCCCTTTTCTTTCTTTAAGGCCAAGAAACAAACAAAAAAGAAACAGGAACTGGAGAAGCAAAAGGCAGAGAAGGAACTCTCCAAACTGGAAGCTGCCCTGATGGATCCCAAACGACAGCCGCAGACAGCAGATGACTTTGATCGGTTGGTCCTTGGCAGCCCTGACAGCTCCATCCTTTGGTTGCAATTCATGGCTTTTCATCTCCAAGCTACAGAGATCGAAAAAGCTAGAGCTGTTGCAGAAAGGGCACTAAAAACAATCTCTTTTAGGTGACTTTTTTTTTTCTGTTGATCTTCGGTTTCCTTGGTAACAGTTCAAATCCATACTATATTTTGCTTGGTTATATCTTAAAATAAGATACTTGCAGAATAAAGGGAACATACAATGTTTCTTTCTTACCTTTCTCCAAATACACAAGTGTTCATTATAAACTAGCCACAAACAAATAACATGGCTACTAACATGAAAAGCAAAATCAAGAGCTTTGATCTTTTGTATTGAATGTTGCCTTCTTTCTTCTTCAGAGAGGAACAAGAAAAGCTGAACGTGTGGGTCGCTTTGCTGAACCTGGAGAACATGTATGGCACAGAGGAAAGACTGATGAAAGTTTTTGAAAGAGCAGTTCAGTACAATGAACCTCTGAAGGTCTTTCAGCAGTTGGCAGACATCTACAGTGCGTCTGAGAAATATAAGGTAATGCCAATTATAGTAGCATGACAAAGAGAATGATCACTTTTATTCATCTCCATGGTTATGACAGGAAGAATATTTGTTTGATTTCAAGAAAGAATGCACCCATTCTGCTTCAGTTTGTCCTAGACTCCCCTTTACATTTTGGACTTATGGATATTGCCTCTGTTTGGAGGAGCAAATGGCTTATCTCTCGGTGGCTCTTTTCAATGTCAGATTATTGCTCTTGTCTAGACCATTGAATGCAAAATGTACTCTTAAGACCTATGAAATCTATATTCTAAAATTGCAGAATTGACATTTGCTGATGAAGAATCAGGACATGTAGTTGTATATTAAGCTTGTGTTCAGTGAAGCACCTTGTTGAATCAGGTACACAGGCTTAATATATATTTTTTATTTTTCTAAATATGAGAGAAGATTTACTCTTCAACTCTTTAGTCCTGAATTTAGAATTTCTGGTCAAATTGTAGAATAGCAGTTTGCATTCTGAACATAAGTTGAATCGTTAAAGCCTGGGGAAATTATTATAATGTAGAACTTTTAAGGCTGAAATAAAACAAGACAGCTGTTTTCAAGCCAGGTTTGTGTCAAGGTTCCAAGTAATACATCCCATTCAATAAGAACTCCGAGACAGGCCATTTACTGAAAGAACTTTTTGTTGAGACACATCAAATTAGCACATTCTTGGTGGAAAACCAAGTTGGAGCTGCTCCTTTCCCCGGGCCCCTAGTTGGCATTTGACTTCAGCTGTGGCCGCTCGCTCGGGCATCGAGGGGAATGTCTGAATCTATTCCCCCACAGGTCCCATTGCTTCTCCAGTTTCTCCATTCATCTTCCCTGAGTCTTTTCCGGTGCCCAGATAAACCGGGTAAGCAGCCGGAGCTCAGAACCCTGGACAACAACTCAACGGTTTGGAGCCTTAAGAGTTTAGAGAGCCGGTGTTCCACCCAATTAAAAGTAAAACTTTGTCACTCCCCCCCCCCGAATCTCTAGTCACATGGTCCAATCAGCATGTAGTCCAGTTGCTAGATGACCCCAGTCTCCATATTTTGAATGCCTGCACCAATATCCTTGATTCCCAGGGGAAATAATTTTATTTAAGCTACAACACCCCAGCTATCTTTACACACTGGCCCCTTTGCTTCAGGCTGTGTCAGCCTTGAAGCAGTGAGAAGAGAAACCTCTCTAAAGAAAAGCTACAAAGAGAATATGACCACAGTTAGGTCAACTTCAGGGTTGACAGTCTGTTTAACTTCATCCCCACATAAATCTCTAAATCTCTTAGCACAAAAGTAGTTACTACCCATTTGTATAATTATTGGAAGATAGGATAGGAAAACCAGGGATATTGGTAGTGTATTTGTGAGAGCAAGAGCTAGATTATCCTTTGTAATTTAGGAGCAGTGTAAATAAAAATGTTTTGCATATTTAGGATGATTCTTTATCCTTTCTCTTGATCTATTCAGGAAGCTGATGACCTATACAATACAATGCTGAAACGCTTCCGTCAAGAAAAGTGTGTGTGGATAAAGTATACCACTTTTCTTCTGAAACGTGATTCAGTGGAGGCAGCTCACAGACTTATGCCACGGGCACTGAAATGCTTGCCAGACAAAGAGCGTAAGAGTTCCTTGTTTTCCTTTTTTCTTGAATAGGGATGCCTATATTTTCCTTATTGGTTTTTCATTTAGATTGGAGTAGGTTAATATCTGTGTTACCTGTATTGTAACCATTCTTATCTTTGTCTCTTTCAGTCATTTTCTTCCATTCTCATTTCTTCACCTTCACTTCTAATATATTCTTTTTTCTTTCACGCCAATAGACAGAAACAAATTCAGCAACACAAGGAAAAGTGCATATTTTACAAAATATTAGACCTTTCCACCTTGTTTGCTAATCTTCTCTGAAAATTCTCTTAGCGAGGATGTAGCTAACAATATATTTCTAAATAATAGTTACACCTTCAAACTTTAGACAGAAGTCATAATAAATGCTGGAAATAATCCTTTAAATAATCCTTGCTTCTTCTTCTGTTGCAGATGTGGATGTGATTTCAAAGCTGGCACAGTTAGAGTTTCAGTTTGGTGATGCAGAACATGGCAAGGCCATGTTTGAAAACATGCTGAGCACATATCCTAAACGTACAGACATCTGGTCAGTGTACATAGATGTATTGATAAAACATGGCAGCCAAAAAGAAGTCCGGTGAGTACTAGCATGTGTAAGAAAGTTAAGATTCTTAATTTCCAGCAAAGATGCAAAAATGCAAGCTTGGGAATATGTATTATCTTAAAACTAAAGCAAACAGAGTGACTTGATTTTGGCAAGGAAATGGTGTGACACTTAATGAGGAGAAACCTAAAAATTTTGCTTTAGAAATATGTTATTTATATCTCCTATGAATAGGAGAAAGCAAGCCAACAATTTCATTCATTTTAAATATCAGATTAAAACTGTTTTCTGAACATTATATTGTGTTTTTCACAGGAATATTTTTGAAAGAGTGATTCACCTAAATTTAACAGCAAAGAAGATGAAGTTTTTCTTTAAACGCTATCTGGAGTTTGAGAAAAAGTATGGCACGGTGGAAACCATCCAGGCTGTGAAGGCAGCTGCATTGGAGTATGTGAAATCCAAGAACAGCCTTGCGGAGAGCTAACCTTTGCAGCAGATAGACTTCAAGGTCTTGCTTTTAAGCCCTGGATGTTGAGAAGGAGACATGCCTTATCTGTAGCACAATAGCCCTCCTGCTTTTTTGCATTTCCCAAAAAGCTCAACAACAGATTGGAATAGGCAGGACCAGAGACTAACAGTGCAAGTGACGTAAATGTTTTCCACCTTTTATATCTGTCTCCCCACACACACCCAGTTCAAATAAAATAATTATATTTATAATCATATTTGTATTTGATTCTTTTTAAAATATACAATTAGTAATTGGGAGAAAGCAGCCAGCTGCTTGGTTACAGTAGTAAGTTCTTCCCTCCCTAAAATATTTTGTATTTTATTCAAGCATAGGCTTCGAAGATAATAACACTACTGCTTTCTCAGTATTGTATAATATATTCAAGTCTTAAAAGCTAAATTAAAAGGCTGTCTGCAGGAGCAAGGATCTGCAATTCCATTTGATTAGACTCATCATCATAGCTTGGTTCCAGTAGTAAGTAAATAGTTGTTGTGGCCTGTTGGCCGCAGGCCCCTCCAGTAACCAAATCAGAAGAGGAGGAGGCATGGGAGTCAGGGTCAGCATCAAGGCAACATGAACGCTCCAAGGGAGAAGAGGGAATGGAGCTGCCAAAGACAGAGGTGAAGCCTGGGCCGTCTCATCAGCCCTCAGTCAACATCCCCCAGATCTGGAGGTGGCTGATAACAAACAAGTGGAACAGCTGGATTCAGTGCCTGACATGCGGATGCACAAAAGGCAAAGGAGAGGAGAGCAATGGAAATCCATGGGCCAATCCTTGGGAAGGAAGAACCACTGTTGTTAGCGAATCCCCAACCTCGCTCTGAGAATAAAAGGCAGGGGGCGCAAATGAATAGATGTACCAGAAAACTATTCATCTCCCTGCTGGACAGACTTGTTAACCTGCGGTGAGAAAGAAACTTTTTGCCATGGTTGCTGGCACTCCTAATAAAGGAATGACTGAGTTAAGTTCAGAGGGTTTGTTGTGTTTGGGGAGCTGGGTCAAAACAATAGTTCTCTCCCAAAAATATTTTGTATTTTATCCAAGCACAGGCTTAGAAGATAATAACAGCACTGCTTTCTAAGCATCGTATAAAATACATTCAAAGCTTAAAGACTAAACTAAAAGGCTGTTGTCTGCAAGAGTAAGGTTCTGTAATTCCATTTAATTAGCCTCATCATCATAGCTTAAGTATAATATACTCAGTATTTTATATACGCCCTATTTTGTTCTACATCTGCAATTCACAGAATTCTGAGCTGCTTATAAATATGCTGAAAATATCAATGTTAAATATACAGTTTTTAAACAATTAGCAGTTTCCATACATTTTTCCATCTCTTAATTTACAACCCTGTATTCCTGATTCATTCTCCTGCAGAAGACTAGCCATTGCCTAAAAATTGGCAGTGCCATGGCATTTGCATAGTAGGAGTGCAAATGTCATGCACTGTCAGGAAAATTTGTTCTTTTGCACTTAATTCCAGTAAGTGACAGTCATGCACCTTGGAGGAAAATGGCAGGGCATATATATTTTTGCATATGATATCTGAATAGATTCTTATTCATTTATTTTATAACCTGCTTTTCCTTCAGGAATTGAAGGCTGTGTACATAGTATGGTCTTCTTCCATTTTTGCCTGCACCAGCAATTGTATAAAGTTGGTTGGACTTACAGTTACTGGCTCAAAATTATGCATTGAGTTTGTGTTCCTGAGGTGGGGTTTTGTCCAGTTCAACCCAATATTTGACCGTTATCCCACCATTGGTTCTGTCTTACCATCCACTTCTGTAGTTTTTCATATTTTGGTCACTGATAATCCCACATACATCCCACAATATCTTAAAAGGCCAAAGTGAATGTTAATAACTATTATGATTTCTAGCATTTAGCAGTGTTAAGATTGAGACAACAAATCAACCTTTCAGTGTTTAAAATTTTACCTTCATTAACAAATTGATCAAATGTATACAGAAAAGAAAGATCTTAAAGACTAAGAGAAATTAGAGCAGATTTTACAAATAAAATATTTTGTCAACTTAGTGTGGCTTTTGTCTATCAGCCACACTTACAAATGAGCAAAGGAAAAAGGAGATTTTTTTCTCTTTCACCTGAAAAGTACATAATGTTTATTTGTAGGCAAGTGTTTCAGACCGATTTGAAAGATACTGTTAGTCTTGATTTACATAATTTACGAGCCCAGAATTTTGGCAGTAAGGTGATTGTGCCCAATTTTACAACCTTTTTGTGGCAGGTGTTAAGCAAATGCCACAGTAACTAAGCAAATGTAGCTGTTAAGCAAACATGTCAGTCATTAAGCAAACCCATTCTAGCCCATGAGCATTTATTTTGCTGGAAACCAGAAATAAATACCAATTTCTGGCAAAAATAATAATAATGGTAGAACACATTCTCATGGCTGTAAGACACTACAAACAGTTGTAAATGTGGGTTGGTTGCTGTACATCCAGAATGAGGTCTATTAACGAAGGGAGAGCCCAGCCATCAAAATTTCAAACCCAAATAATAAGTAACTCTGAAGAGGTCTGTAGTAACTTTGAATAGTTGCTAAACAATCAGTCATAAATCAAGGACCAAATGTATGTGTTTGTCAATTAGCGTATTTTCTGAATTTATACATTGATGAATAACTTCTTGTCCAATTGCACAGATAAATCATCCCTCCCCACCCCAATATTATTTAGTACCAGACTGTTAAACTGTAATCTTATGTAAGATTATTTCCCACTGAGCTTCATAAGTTTTATTTCCGATGAGACAGCACCAATTAATTTGTATCACATGTGACATAATTCATTTGAAAGCTATCAGCTATATATTATCTGATAGTTTAATCAAAATATAAAATCAATTCTTGGATGCTTTCCATCATAGCTGGCTTAAGTGCTATTATTTTCATGAAGCTTGTAGGACAGCTATTGAATAGATGCAGGTAGTCCTCGACTTATGGCCACAATCGAGCCCAACCTTTCTATTGCTATGTGAGGCAGTTGTTAAGTGAGTTTTGCACCATTTTATAATTTTTCTTGCCACAGTTAAGTGAGCAACATGGTTGTTAGGTGAATCTGGCTTCCTCATTGATTTTGCTTCTCAGAATGTCACAAAAAAGTGATGATCACATGACCCTGGGACAGTGCAACCATCATAAATACATGCCAGTTGCCAAGCACCTGAATTTTGATCAGGTGACCATGGGGAAGCTGCAACAATCATAAGTATGAAAAATGGTGTTAAGTCACTTTTTTCAGTGCCATTGTAAATTTGAATGGTCACTAAACAAATGGTTGTAAGTTGAGGACTACCTGCATTAGGTAGCTAGGAAAGCTGTTTCCTGGCTGTCGGGATTAGAGCAGTTTCCTGTTACATTTTTGGCCCACTTATGGAGGCGGCTGTAGAGAGGGTAGCCATTATTCTCCCGATAGATATAAACTCCAGTAATGGCCTCCCATTGTGACCTGGGCTGAACATTTTGCACATTATATGCTTGGATCAGTTCCTGGTCCTCTTTATCTAAATGTACAAAGCCAAAGAAGTTTTTGACGTTATTGGCAGCCACAATCTTGGAATGTACCTCAGCAGTCTGTTGGAACAGCCTAGCTTCACTAGAGCGGTATTGGTTCCAGTAGGCCTCTTGGCGGTAGCTAAGTGGTGAGCAGCAATGTTTTAGGCACTTGGTGATGAACACAAGAACTGCAACTGCCCCAATGAGCATCCATCCAAAGAGCTGAAGGAGAAAGAAGATAGAACACGGCTTGGATAAGTTTGATTTTTAACAGGTTCAATTTTTAAAAAGCCTATCTTTATTTTATTTCTTTGAAGTCAAAATTGGACTTTAAAGTATTATTGAAACTCTATTCAAATTCAATTACTTTTGTAAGTGGATAATGGTGAAAGCAATAAGTATAGTAGAATTTCATTTTTTCCACATTGACACTGGTTAATAACTGCAAGGTTTGATTTTAACTGGTAGTTGAGGATTTTTATGGATTAATTATCTGAAAATAATCAGTTTTGTTGGAGTGGACTTTCATGCAACCAATGGATTCCACTGTTTCCTGAGCACTCGTACTTGCTCTGAAGGTTACTGAAGATATTCTTACTAACTGCATTAAAAACATTTGATAAAATAAAAATGTTCTTGCAATGAAGAATCAGATCTACCAAACTATCCTGTTTAAGCAGGCTTTTGCAAGGGTACTGTTATGGAAGATTTTGACTGTTATTCTTTGGTTTTTCCTGTACAATGGGCTAACATTCATTTTGCATTTTTTTTAATTCAAGTTTTTATTTTATAGCATATAAAAACTCCAATTTCAATTGAATATTATGTTGTCTGGGTACAAATAGTTTTAGAAAATAATGAATAAAAAATGTTTTCCAACTATATTCATTACATTGATATTAATGATAATGTTAGTCATAATAACAATATTATTACTTCTTGAATTTTGATGACTTGTTTGTAGCATGCCATGTTCTTAATCTGAATTAGTGAGTATTGGAGTTCATGTTTGG
Organism: Laticauda colubrina; assembly: GCA_015471245.1. Lineage (NCBI taxonomy): Eukaryota > Metazoa > Chordata > Lepidosauria > Squamata > Elapidae > Laticauda > Laticauda colubrina. The sequence continues at coordinate 15,628,216 of BLBF01000053.1, forward strand.
ATTTTGCTTTATGATATTTTTATAATACAGTCATATCTCGGCTTGCAACTGCTTTAAAACTTGTCAGATTTGGTATTTGAAACATTTTGAAGCAGAAATCTTATCCCACTGTTCATCTTTCACCCTATAGTCAACATGCAAAGAAGAACTGACTGATGCCGGCTGCCTCATGACTTGCTATTTCTTCTGCCGAAATAGTGGGTTATGGGTTAAGTCACATGGTTTTCTCTGTACTTGTTAGTTTTAGTATTCGGCATGTCTTCCAGAATGAATTACTGATAATGACCGAGGAACCACTGTATATGTATAATATACATACATTATATATATAATATACATACATATATAATATATATAATTTTATATGTGTGTGAATAAATTAATATTTTATATGAATAAATAAATTACCTGTGACTCATATCTTAATCGTCTTATAACTTCATCTTTAAAATGTGTCATGTTGGCTGGCTGATCTTCACAAGGAAACCTGGCCAGAATATCTGGTCCATAGCCAGGTGGAAAATGATCCAGGGAAGTGGGATCCATGAATTCACTTAAGGCACAGACATAGGCTTCTCCACGAAGCAGTGAGATCACCGACCATGTGACAGGAGCCACTGCAGCTCTTCCCATGACAGATCCAAAGATCAAGAAATTAGCTGCTGCAGAAAAGTTCTTGGTTCCTCTCTTGTGACACTCAGCCACTAAGTTCCAAGTGTGGTTGTTCCAGATTACACCAATCACAAACAAGGCCAGTGCAGGTACTCCTATGGCAGCCAGACCGTAGATGTAATTCCGAGTTGGGGAACATGGACAGTGGAATGCAACCACCGAGAACAGTTCCTGGCTTCCAACTGTACCCAGAGCCACCAAGCCATTGAAAATCATCACATCTTTACTTTTAAAGAAGAGTGAAAGAAAGCGGAAATTTTCAGTAATAAGAGCAGCCATTTTATTTGGGTTCAATCGGAGCTTTTAGTATTTTGATGCAGAAGAGATGTCTATAGACATACTTGGTCTTCTCACCTCTTCATGTACTGTAAAAACAGAACCATCACTAACAATTGTGCATTTCAAAGTGTACGCTTGTCTAAGATCACTAGGCATCCACACATATTTCAACCATATATATTTTTAAGTGAACAGCCTATGAACCTTCTATTATAAAATAATGCATCCAGTTTACAATTCCTGCAAATAATGTCTTTCAGCACAGTTCTTCTCACGTATTATCATAAAAACAGCTAAAATTTTTGGAAAGAAATTTGTAAATATTAATTATATAAGAATTTATGCAACTTCAATATACAATATTCACTCTATTTCAAACGGTTATATGTTTTATTACATAGAGCCCCACTAAAAGTATGTATTCCCCATTCATATACTGAGAATGTATTAATAACAACAACAACAACAACAACAACAACAACAATAAACCATCTGCAGCAATATCTGTAACACCACCAAACATTCAGATTTGCCTAACCCTGGTCCTTGGTAAAGATTCGATAGGTAGACAAAAATACCAAACCCAGTCTGAATATCTGGCTGACTATGCAATTATTTATTATATAACAACAACAACAACAACAACAATAACAATAATAATAATAACAAACAAACAACAATAATAATAATAATAATAATAATAATAATAATAATAATAATAGTAATAGATGCTACTTTTGTCAGGTTTCCAAGTGATGAAACCCTCCCCCCATTATTAGCACAGAGAAAGAAAGAAAAGGAATAAATGATTAGAATATCAGACTAAATAAAAGGGCTACCCATGTCAATTTCGGGCTCGACAGCTTTCATCTATTCTTCCATTCCCTTCCACTGTCTCTCAGCTGGCTGGTTGTCCAACTTCATTTTCCATCTTATAAAAGAACAATCAGGTGTGCCTTACCTTTTCCATGAATTTGCTGCTATTTATATAGTGAACCTGGAATTGTCTGAAGTTTTCGATGAAGAAATATCATTTTTGTGGGTTGAAGAAACAGTGCTTTTAATCTTGGATTCTGACTATTCTGTTCTGGACTCTCATTTTTTCATGACCTTCCAACTATATTATCAGCATTAAATCGTTAACATGAATTTGCTGTATTTATGTGAATAATCTGGGCTGAGTTTATAACATTTGATGAATTACAGGAAGTAAATAGTTACTGTCTGACTAACTTGAATCAAGAGGAGTAACAAGGACAACTTGAATTTATCACCTTTAGTGACATGGCTCAGTAGCTAATGTCTACAGTCACTTTGTAATGTGTATAAGGTATCACTGAATGTCCTATATTGACAGCATGACTAATGAGGTATTTTTATGACACAAAAAAAGTCAAGGGAAGGAATCATAGCTTGTGACTTCTATGTATAACACAAAATTTATTTCTTGCCTTTCAGATCTTAAAATTGCAAACTGGTGAAAAATTAACTGCTTGGAATGGGCTGTTTGATTATATCTTAGCTCAGGAAAAATATATTCCTTGCTTCCTTCCTTCTTTGTGATGGAACTTTTGGGGAGAAGAGTTGAGTTATTATTGAGTTATTCTCCAAAGCACCTGAGGGCAGGATAAGGGAGCAATAGGTAGAAACTAATCAAGGAGAGAAGCAACCTAGAACTAAGAAGATATTTCCTGACATTTACAACAGTTAATAAGTGGAACTTCTTGCCTCCAGAAGTTGTAAATGCTTCAACACTGGAAGTTTTAGAGAAGAGATTGTATAACCATTTGTCTGAAATGCTATAGGGTTTCCTGCCTAAGCAGGGGGATGGACTAGACCTCCAAGGTCCCTTCCAACTTTGTTATTCCATTCTATTTATTTTTGAACTAAGTGAAATTGATAATATTTTCATTACTTTCCCCCTATTCTAAGTGAGAAGAATGGTAACATCACTATGCTGTTGTTGTTTTTTAGTCGTGTTAGGGATGTACAGGATTGGAAGGTGTCAAGTACAAGGATGAGTCAAGGGAAGGGAGTTCATGCCAAAAATATTATCAATAGAAATCACAAGCCCTCAAAAATGGACCCAATAGAAAAGAAAGAAAGAAAGAAAGAAAGAAAGAAAGAAAGAAAGAAAGAAAGAAAGAAAGAAAGAAAGAAAGAAAG
>BLBF01000053.1:15648921-15673725 GCA_015471245.1 Laticauda colubrina
ATATATATATATATATATATATATATATATATATATATATATATATAAAGTTTTCGTGGGTACTTACATGAATGCAGTTCAGCTTCCTTCGGGTATTATCCCACGTCATTGTAGTGCTTTTAAAGTTGTAGCAACATTTCAGCAGAATCTCATCTGCCATAATCAGGCTTCTGTATAGAGTTTGTATGTGGGTCAGGGTCTCACAGCCGTTGGTTTTACTTTTTTACAGCTGTCCTGCCCTACATAAGAGGTACTACAGACAAAATCAGTAAGATACTACACAGGCATCACATCAAGACTGCCTTCAAAACAGACAAAAAAATAGCAGCCATCCTTAAAAACCCCAAAGACAAAATTGACCTGGAAAACCAAGGCATATAAGAAGTTCCCTGTGCATCATGCCCGGCCACATACATTGGACAGACCAATAGAAGAATAAGTACCCGCCTGGATGAACACAAAAATGCAGTAAAAAAGCTGGAACACACCTCCTCACTAGTCCAACACATTAAAACCACAGGTCACAACATCAACTTCAATGGCACTAAAACCCTGGCCACTATAGAAAATCCCAGCCACAGAATCATCAGAGAAGCCATAGAGATTGAAAAAAGACCTGAAAGCATGAATAGAAGAGATGATTCCACCAGACTGTCAATCATTTGGAAGCCTGCACTCTCAAATAGAAAGATCTCCACACCACAAACCAGGCAAACACCTGGGCAGAAACAGACTCCCCCTGATACCTCCAGCTCAAACACACCCCAACCAGGCACCCAGATGAAACCTAGCTTCCTAATAGATAACAGCCGTCCTTTCACACGAAGCCAAGCTTGCACTGAAAGCCTCCAACACAGGAACAGATTGTTGCCAGGCAATCAAAGGCACAAAACAGACAGAAGAAACCAGAAACACCAATCAAACAAACTCCAAGTCCAATAAACACAAGACCAAGACTCCCAACCAATCGGGATGTAGAAAAAAACATTCTGCCACAATAATAGGCTAGCCTCAAATTTAAAACCAACAGCTGTGAGACCCTGACCAAACTCTATACAGAAGCCTGATGATGGCAGATGAGATTCTGCTGAAACGTTGCTACAACTTTAACAGAACTACAATGACGTGGGATAATACCCGAAGGAAGCATTTCGTTGCCTGTGTTCATGTCTAATGACAATAAAGTTGATTCTAATCTAATCTATTTCCTTTCTAATTCTATAAAGATTCTATAAAAATAGAATCTGAATTCTATTGAATGTATTTTGAATGCAAAATACATTCAAATCACATGAGCATGCAGTATTCATTGTTTGGGAAAAGCAAACAATTGATTTGATCAGTATGCAACATAAGAAGGCTTAAGGCCTTTCATGGCAGATTTTAAAAGTTGATAATGATAAAGGGTTGGCTACCTGGAAAAAATTTGCATCGCATAAAAGATGCAGAGAATGAGTACTGACAACAAACAAATGGAATATGCTTGCACTGGCTAAAACTGGAATCACAGATTGTGTTAAACTTCTTTTGCATGAAACAGGGAAGGGTAAAGTAGGAGGCAACATTCATTCTTTTATTTGCTATGAAACATACATAAAATCATTAAATTGGGAATTAGATTGTGCTTTGTAGCATATACACAGAGTTGAACACACAATCCATGTCTTCTAATCCTCATTTGGTGCAAATATATCTTCATTTTATTATCACAAATATAAGTAAATTACTATGAAGAAAATATGCACTATATGCAATAAGAGTAATTGATAGCAATATCATGAGAAAAGAATCTTCATGAAACAGTTTATGATTGCTATAAAGCTAGATCTCAAAAAAGGTAAAGACAGGGTGTTCCACTTATCTCACTCAAGGCTTAAGTGTGGTTTGCCAGTTGATCCTTGGCTGTATATAATCTGGGAAAATGCTGAAATAATTGAAACTCTGTAATTTAGATCTTGCCAGATGGCTTCTTCCACAACCACAGCCATAAACAGTCGCAAAGGTGCTTTCAAGAAGCTTCTTGATGAGAAGCGAAATGTCTTCAAAGAAAAAACAAGAAAGTCCAGTTGCATCCTGAAAAAGCACCTTTGGGACAGCCATGAGCTGGATGACTGAGAATCTCTACAGATCATTATTCATAAACAGTGATTTGTTATCTGTTATTTAAGCTGGCCCAAGCTGCTGTTGATCAATAGAGTACTAAAAACATTTTCAAAATGGCTATGCACATGGATGCTGTGACGAACCGCTCCTTCTTTCAGTGTATGGTGTGTATGATTCTGTGTGTGTTTTGGATCCTTTCCTTGATTGAATCCTGTGGGGCAAGGAGCATCTATAGTCAGCAAGCCCTGTTACAAATTGGACGAAAATGTGAAAAGGCTATTACGGATGATTTTATACATTCTCATAATATATCGAAGGAGGCAGCTAGGCCCCTGCGGGAGCCATGGATCACTATCCCTGTAGGAAGGAGGAAGAGGAGGAGAAAAAGAACAGGAAGAGGAAGAGAGGATGCCATGCTGGGGTTTTCTTTAGGCTATGTTTCCACACAAGTCTTCAAGTCCAAGTATATTTCTTACCAATGGAAGATCTCTGACTAACAAAATGGATGAATTAAGGCTACAGATTGCAAAGACTAAATGCATCAAGAACTGCTGTCTTTTGCTAATCACAGAAACTTGGCTTCATTCACTCATTCCAGATGCAGCTGTTGAGCTGGAAGACTACATAGCTCACAGGCAGGACAGGAGTAGAGATTCTGGCAAGATCAAAGGGGGAGGTTTAAGCCTTTATGTAAACAAAATCTGGTGTATCAATACAAAGACTGTAGACAGCCACTGCTCCATGGATCTGGAGTATATATGACATTTAAATGTAGACCCATATATATTCCATGGGAATTTAGCATGGTTTTGATTACTGCAGTCTATATCCCACCTGATGCCAATAATACCATAGATTTGGGATTCTTGTATAACATTGCTAGTAATCAGCAGGATAGGTATCCTGATGCTGTGCATATCAAAGCAGGGGACTTTAATCAAGCTGATTTAAAAGAAGTGCTCCCTAAATTCTATCAGCATGTTAAGTGTGCTACTAGAGGAGCAAACATATTGGACAAAGTATATACCAACATCAAACATGGCTATAAGGTTATACAATAATCATATTTGGGACAATCAGACCATATGTCACTGCTTTTAGCACCAGCTTACATCCCTCTTAGGAGACGGGCTCTGCCTATAATAAAGGCAATGAAATCTTGGCCAAAAGATGCTTCCCAACAACTTCAGGACTGTTTTGAGAATACAAATTGGGATATCTTTTACCACCCTGACCTAGAGGCGCACACTGCAACTGTTCTGTGCTATATCAAACACTGCACAGATACTATCACCGTGGATAAACATATTAGGATCGATCCCAACCAGAAACCCTGGTTGGGATAACCAAGGAAGTCCAGCGCCTCTTGCATGACAGGACCAAGGCCTTTAGGTCTAGTGATGGGGCAAGATACAGTGTTGCCAGAGCTAATCTAAAGAAAAGTATTTGGAAGGCCAAGACTGATTATAAGAGGAAGATTGAGGATAATTTTTATAGGAATAACATGAGGCAGGTGTGGTGAGGGATTCAACAAATTACAAACCATCAACGACCAATGTCATCCCTGCTGAGAGGGATGCTTCATTAGTAGAGGAACTGAATCATTTCTTTGCTCGCTTTGAAGTGGAGACATCAGAGACAGATAAAACACAATTACTAGCCAATTGTAGACCCCACCTCTTTGTGGAGGAACAGGAGGTGAGGAGCATTCTGAGGGCTGTGGACCCTAGAAAACCTGCCGGTCCTGACGGTATCTCTGGCCGAGTGCTTAAAGAATGTGCTGATCAGTTGGCTGGAGTCTTTACTGGGATCTTCAATCGGACTTTATCCCAGTCCACTATTCCATCTTCTCTGAAGGTTTCCACCATTGTTCCGCTGCCAAAAAAGTTCCCTATCAATAACTTCAATGATTACAGACCAGTGGCACTCACTCCTATCATCATGAAGTGCTTTGAAAAATTGGTCTGCCATCACATCATTTCTGGTCTTCCACATACATTTGATAAACACCAGTTTGCATACAGAAAAAATAGATCTACAGAGGACACTATAGCCTTCACTCTTCACACTGCTCTGACTCAGACTCTGACTCGCTATGTGAGGATGCTTTTTGTGGATTTTAGTTCTGCGTTTAACACAATTCTTCCACATAGACTAGTGTCTAAAGTTCTGGACCTTGGGCTTTCTAATTCAATCTGCCTTTGGATTATGGATTTCCTATCTGGACGCTCACAGAGGGTCAGATTAGGTAATTGTCAGGTCATGGGGAAAAAGAGACGAGAGACCAGTGTGACTTTCAGCTCTTTATTTGGTTCCTGGAATCAGTCTAACTGTGGAGCTGCGGCAGCCTTTTTTATAGTGGCTGCTCGGGGCTCGCAGCCAATGATGGCTCCTTGAATCTCCTGCTTCTCAGGCGGACCAATCACAGGGTGGCAATTGTGGACCAATCACCATAGCTTGAAGAACCAATCACAGTGTAGTATTTGTGGACCAATCAGAAACGATATTACAAGTATGCTAATATAGAACACCTCTCCCCACTTAGTTTAGTCCAACCTACGTAAGTAGGTTACGTAAGTAGTCACATAAGTAGGTGGGGCTTTTATGGTGTCTATTTGACCTGTGCAGCTCAGTTGCGTTGTTGTGTTCAGCCAGTTCGGACGGGATTGCTGTTTCTCCCGTCCTTCTCCGTGGAACCTCCTGGAAGGTGGAGTCAGCCATGCCGCTCCCACCTGCCCTATCTGGGCTGGTAGAGTCGGCTCAGCTGCTCCCTTCCAGAGTGGCTTCGTGTTGGTTTTCCGCTGCCTGTTCCTCTCTACCGAAGTCATCTCCAGGTAAGTAATTGTGGTTTCTTTCTGGGGCTACTGGTGCTGTTGGTTGGCGGGTTGTTGTTAGGGTTTGTTGCGGTATTTCTTGTGCTAGTGGAGGGTCTCGCCCTCCCCTCTTATTCATGTTTGAGGAGTCTCCCCTGTCTCTGGTTTGGTTATTATTATTATTTTTTAATGTTTGCTGTGGTTCTGATGTGTGTGTGTGTTTTTTTCTTCGCACCTGGGTTTGTTAGTGTTTCTTTCTCGTGTTCGTGATCTCAATTGATCTATGTGTCTCCTCCAGTTTCTTCTGTACTCTGTTTCTAGTCTGTATGACCGGGGTCTTTTTACTTGGGTTATTGTTGCCAGTATCCAAAGTGGGTGCCCTGTGAGATTTTTTGCGTAGACCAGGTCCCCTGTTCTGAATGTGTGGTGCTTACGAGAGGAGTCTGCTGGTTTTTCAGGGCTGTAAGTGGGGTGTAATCTATTTAGGTGCGATCTTAATTTCCTGCCCATTAATAGTTCTGCTGGGCTTTTATTCATTGTGGTGTGATGTGTTGTATAGTTAGCATTTTGTAAATTTTTTCTTGTATGTCCCCCGTGTCTAGTTTCTCTATAGTCTCTTTCGTATACTGGACCATGCGTTCCGCCCACCCGTTTGTAGACGGCTGACCCAGCGCTGTCAAGGCATGCCTTATGCCCTGTTCAGCGAGGAACTTTTCAAATGTCAGTGCCGTGAACTGCGGCCTGTTGTCTGAAACCAATAGGTCCGGCAACCCATGTGTTGCGAACAGCTGCCTCAGCTGTCTGATGATGGCTTCTATTGTTGTGGAGTTCATGATGCTTACCTCCAACCAATTTGAGTAAGCATCTACTATTATTAAAAATGTGTGTCCTTTTGTCGGCCCTGCGAAATCTATGTGTATTCTCGACCAGGATCCCTTTGGTGTTTCCCAGTCAAGTACAGGTGCACCAGGGGGTATAGGTCTGGATTTTTGGCATTGCTTGCACATTTCCACCCATCTCCCAATATTCTTATCCATCCCTGGCCACCATACATAACTCCTGGCCAGGGATTTCATTCGTACGATACCCGGGTGTCCTTCATGCAAAATAGACAGTACTTGTTCTTGGAGTATTTCTGGTATGACTACCCAATTCCCCCATAGTATACAACCTTTTAAAATTGAGAGTTCCATCTGTCTGTTCTGGAACAGTTTAAAAGTTTCGTCCGTCTCTTTTTCTGGCCACCCTTTTCCTACCCAGTTTAAAATCCACGCCATCTTTTGTCTCTTGTGGTTTCTTTCGCAATGTCCACTGTGGTTATGGGTAGGTTTGATAATGTCTCAATTTGTAGCATGGATGTGATTGGTGCCAGGTCACTTCCCAGTTCAGGCAGGGGAGAACGGCTCAGGGCGTCAGCATATGATATATCCTTTCCTGGCCGTTGGATTAATTTGTAATTGTATGCGGCAAGGAACTTGGACCACCTTGTCATTCGTGGTGACAGTTTGTTTGGGGTGACCTTGTTTTCTGCAAGTATTCCCAAGAGTGGCTTGTGGTCTGTAATTGGTGAGAAAGTCCTGCCATAGAGGTATTCATGGAATCGCTTGACTCCAGTTATCGCTGCTAGCGCTTCTCTGTCCAATTGGCTGTAGTTTCTTTCTGCTTTAGATAGTGTTTTGGAATAGAATGCGATCGGCGCTTCTCTCCCATCTGGTAGTGTGTGGCTGAGTACGGCTCTGACGCCGAATGGTGAAGCGTCGCAGGTGAGTGTCAGTGGCAAGGTTTCACTGTATTGAATTAACACAGATTTGGATGTCAGCAAGTCTTTTATTTCCTGGAACGTGGCTTCTTCTCGTCGCCCCCAGGTCCAGGTAGCTGTCTTATCCAGCAATCTGTGTAATGGTTCTGTCGTCGTTGCCTTCTGTGGCAGAAAGACATTATAGAAGTTAATGAGTCCCAAAAATGCTTGTAGGTCTGTTTTATTTTTGGATTGGGGAGCTTCTTTTATTGCTTTGATTTTCTGTTCCATGGGGTGGATTCCTTCTTTATCTATTAGGTACCCCAGGAATTCAACTTTAGGGGTGGCTAGCTGGCATTTTTCTTTTTCTACTTTGAGTCCTGCCTCTTGAAATCTTTGTAAGACTTCCCTGAGGTGGCTTTTCAGTTGGTTCTTGTCACTAGCTGATACCAGCACGTCATCGAAGCATGGAACCACCCCTTTTATTCCTTGTAATAGGCGCTCCATCAAGCTTTGGAACACCCCTGGGGCCACACTGACTCCAAATTGCAGTCTTTTACATGTGAATGCCCCCCTGTGAGTCACAATTGTTTGTACCTCTGCTGTTTCAGGATTGACCAGCAATTGCTGGTATGCTTGTGCAAGGTTGAGCTTCACGAAGATCTTTCCTCCCCCCAATGAGTGTAACAGATGTTGTACCACTGGAATGGGGTATGCGCTTTGTTGTAGCGCATAGTTGAAGGTGGCCTTATAGTCTCCGCAGATGCGCATGGACCATCTGGTTTTATCGGAGTCACAATTGGGGTTTCCCACCTTGTGTGATCTATTTGTTCCAATACCCCCGGTGCGATGAGTTTATCCAATTGCTCATCGATCTTTGGTTTTAATGCGAAAGGAACTCACCTTGCCTTTAACCTGATTTGCGCTTTTTTTGGGTTCAAATTAAATGATATAGGGGACCCTCGGTACTTGCCTAGTTTCCCATCAAACACGTCCTAGAAATCCCTCATCAGGCTCTCCTCCCAGTCTGTTTTGGTGACGCTGTTGATTCCGGTCACTCCGATTCCCAGGAACGCAAACCATTCAAGTCCTAGTAGGCTTGGGTGGTCCTGGTCTACTATTGTTAATGGAAGAATTGCCGTGTGCTTTCTGAATTTAACTTGGAAATGTCCGAGTCCGACTACGGGGATCCTGTTCCCTTGGTAGTCTTTCAGGGTCAGTTTTTGGCTCTCTAGTTCCTTTCTTCATATGCTAGGTATCAGTCTCTTAAGTGTGTTTCATGATACCATAGACAGGTATGAGCCGGAGTCTACCTCCATTTTGCATTGTTGGCCTTCGATCTTGACTTGCACATGTACCTTTCAGGCATCAGTTGTGCTCGAATGCCCAATGGTTATCGTTTGGTGTGTCTCATCCTTCCGGTAGGCTTCGTTGAGCCATTTGCTTCTGTTTTCTCGGCTCCAACAGCTCCCTGCCTGTCTTTCTCTCATTCTGGGGGGAGTGCTGTCTCTTCGTCTGAGGCTGTAATTCTTTCGGTTCCAGCAGACCCGTGCTATATGTCCCTGTCTCTCGCAGTGCCAGCAAACCAGGTTGAGGAAACGGCACTTGGAAGGGGGGTGGTCTCCTCCACACCCGGCGCACTGGAACCCCAACTTATGTTCTCTCCTCTCCCGTCTGTTTCATTCCGATTGGAGTCTGTGTATTTCTTCTTCCTCGTCATCGGTCTCAGATAAGCACTCGATGTCCTCATTGTGCATGGTGGTGGTCTTTTGGGTGCCCTTTGGTTACTTCTTCTGGGGTTGGCTTTTCTCTGCCGGTGTTTCCTGGGTTGCCGTATTCATTAGCCGCATGGGGGCTGCTGATTTTTTCACGGCTTCAGCTGCTGTGGCCTCAGCGATGGCCTTGGTGACTGTGTTGTTTGGTTGGGTCAGCAGTCAGCTCTGCAAGGTGAGGTCTCTCAGTCCTAGGACCACACGGTCTCTCATGGCTTCATCCATGTTGAGGAACTCGCATGCTCCTCCAATGTCCCTTAGAGCCGCTACGAAATCCCCAATGCTTTCACCTTTTTTCTGGTTCCGTTTATAGAATTCATGTCTCCAGATAAGGCTGGAGACAGTCAGCGTATAATGGGTCCTCAGTATTCTGTCCAAATCTGGCCAGGCCATTTGCTTTATGTCTTCAGGTTTAGCCAATGCCTTGGCCATCTTGAACACTGTGAGCCCACAGTGTGTCAGGAACAGGACTCTCTTCCTGTTGTCTGAGATTCTGTGTAACTCATTGCTCTCGAGGAACATGAGGAATCTGTCGATGTACGATTCCCAGTCCTCTGTCACTGGGTTGAACGGTGCGGGTGGCGCGTTGTTGCCGGCTATGTCGTCTTCACTTGGTTCTCGTTGCCACGTGCTCAACTGGTCTCCTTTGTCTCAGAATCCCATCCTCATCGCCAGTGTTAGATTGCTAACGAGCGACGAGAGACCAGTGTGACTTTCAGCTCTTTATTTGGTTCCTGGAATCAGTCTAACTGCAGACTGAAGCAGCCTCTTTTATAGCGGCTGCTCATAGCTCGCAGCCAATGACAGCTCCTCGAATCTCCCACTGCTCAGGCGGACCAATCACAGGGCGGCAATTGTGGACCAATCACCGTAGCTTGAAAAACCAATCACAGTGTAATATTTGTGGACCAATCAGAAAATGGTATCACAAGCATGCTAATATAGAACAGTAATCATACCTCTTCAGCCCTTTTTCTTAACACTGGTACACCACAGAGTTGCGTATTGATTCTCTATACTCTTTATGTGCATGACTGCATTCCCACTCATGCTAGTAATACAATTGCTAAATTTGCAGATGATACAATAGTGGTGGGACTTATCTCTGGGGGGTATAAGTCTGCTTTCTGAGATGAGGTGGACTGGTTGCTTTCATAGTGTGGAGACAACAACTTGGTCCTCAACACCAATAAGACCAAGGAGCTTATAGTTGATTATAGAGGGAACAGATCAAGGCATCTAACCCTTACTTATCAATGGAGACCGTTTGGAGCAAGTGGCCAGTTTTAAGTTTCTGGGTGTTACCCTAAAAGAGGGCCTGACCTGGGGTGCCTGCATTGCAGCCCTGGTCAAAAGGGCCCAGCAGAGATTATACTACCTGAGGCTTCTCAGAAAACAACTGAATGAGAAACTGCTGGTGACTTTCTACTGCTGCACCATAGAGAGCATTTTAACATACTGCACCTCTGTATGGTTTGTCAACTGTACAGTGGCAGATAGGAAAGCACTCCAGAGTGTTAATGTCATTTCCCAGAAGATCATTGGGTGCCCTCTCCCCTCTTTGGAAGAGCTTTATAGCTCCTGCTGCCTTAAGAAAGTTCAAAACATTCTCAAAGATCCATCTCATCCTGGGAACCCTTTTTTTGAACTATTACCATCTGGCAGATGGTACAGAATAATAAAAACAAGGACAAATAGGCTGAAAAAACAGCTTCTATTCCAGGGCAGTAGCTCTTTTGAATTCTGCTGTATAGTGCAGCGTTGGTGTGGTGGGGTTTTCAATTCAATGTGTGAAGGATGAAGGATGTGTGTTTGTGTTTATTTTCATGATCATGTTCATGATGTGCACTGAAGATGGTGTTTGAATTCTTTGTACAAGGTGCAGTGACAATAAAGTAAACTAAACTAAACTAAAAAGGGCAGCCAGCCAATGCCTCAACTCCTCCTTGTCCATCCTTCAGCAACATTTATCATCCCAGGTTAAGAGGAAAAAATAGCAATGGTCACAGAGCGAGGAATCAGTACAGTTACTTTTTATTGTACAAATGGGATGGCTATAAGCTTAATGTTGCCTTGCCCTCTGATGGGGGAAAACAAGCCCAACAGCTGAGTTTCTACCTATGAAAAAGTCCTTCCTCTGCAGCTCCAGAAGAGTAAGTTGATATTGGTCATCTCAGTTTCCAGCCCTTTGATTCCTCATCATGGCAATGGGAGATATGTCAATTTAAAATCAGTGCTTCCATATGTGGAAGCATGCCTTATAAGTGATTTCTGAGACTGTGGATAGCTATGTCTAACTTTCTTCTAAGCCTTTGGACACAACACAACACAACACTTTCCATAACAACCTTCTCTAAACTTGTTTCTTTAGCGTTTCAACCCTCATAATAGGTCTGGGGCTTATAGAAATCAAAGGCCAACACAGTATGAAGGCACAGACTGGGAAAAGCTAACTTGAATCAGTTCCTATATTCATTATTGCTTGCTTACCTGTGAAATGCAGCGTAGATACCTGGTTGCCACTTCTCTGGCTATCAGTTCTTGACTACTGTAAATATCATTGCAGGGAATCTGGGCTAAAATCTTCCTGATCTCCTTCTCAGGAAGATATCTATAACTGCTGTTTCCAAGTTTGTGAATGGGAACAGAGGTACTGAATGCACAGATAAAACATTCCCCATGCAACAGTGTGACTGAGATCCAAATTACAGGAGCAATTATAGCCCGCTGAGCCATGGAGCAGAACATGTAACGCAAGACAGCTGGGTCTTTCTGTCGTTTCCCTATGGGCCTTTTCCATTCTTCAGCCAACATGGAAACATTGTTATTAATCACAAAACCAAACAGGAACAAGACTAAGGGAGGCACAAACAGGATACCCATCCCATAAGCCAGATTGTAACCAGGTAGACATGGGCACTTGAAATCAAAGGCCACATAGATCTGTGCACTCAGGAGAGCCATAATGCCACATATGCCATTCATAAATGATTCCTGGTTGGACTGGAGGAACTGGAATATCATTCGGAATTTATCCATCTTCTTTGTTGCTTTATGAGCACTCTCTTGTAGAAATATCAAAGGGGTCCCTCAATTTTCCAGAAGTTACAAAGAAAATGACAATAATCAGTGAAACATCCAACTTTTTGCTTCTCTGGCAATTTTTTCATTATTCAGAAAATATGTCTCTCCTGTTCTGTATTGCTGTCTACAAAAAGTTATTTTACCTTTCACCTCTGTTCTTCCCAGGACTTGGACTATAGGGTATTACCAGTTCTGAACCATCTTAGATAAGTCTTGGCTTAATTACAAGGAAGGTTTCTTCTATGTTTCCCTCCCTGCCTGTCCTTTTAGTAGTCTGGTGCTTCTTTCTGGAGAAAGCAGATGCTGTGATTCTGTTTCAAGCACTTCATTTGTAACAGGAACGGCATCTCTTTGATTTTGGTGAAGATGTTTGCAAGAAGGGCAACACACCCCTAAAAAAAACAGGATGCTCCACCTGCAGAGAGAAAGAAGAGAGCCTATGCAAAATGATGGTGGGATGGGATCCATTCTGCATAAAAGGATTCCTAGGCAACAGAAATATTATTCAGTGGTTTTCTCTCTTCTTTCAGTACTGTTTTGAAATTGAAATATCAACCTCTGCCTGGTAGGGGAACAGAGTAGGGTGGTATTTATGGTTCATGAAAAAAGGAGAAAATGTACATCTTTTTTTTCAAAAAATAACTGTCAATAAATCAATTCTAGTACTTACTGAGTGGAGACCAAAACAACAACAACAAAAACCCCAATTGCCTCAAACAAAGCCAAAGAACATGTGTGTGGCTCTGAGGTGCCTGGCACACCACTATTGCCTCAAAAGAACTCACCAGGGCCAACATTATCCTTAGGCAGAACTAGGATTCTGTCCTGGGCTTGGGGAATCACAGAGCTATGTGACATTCAGCCTTCCCTATGGCCGCTGGGCTACTTTGCTGGTTTCTCTTTGAGCCTTTCTCCACTGCTGAAGTGAAGCCTAATGTGTCAGTCTTTGAACTGTTAGAAAACTGCATCACATAACATTGGCTACTTCTGCTTCCACTATAATCCCTCTCTGCTCCTAAATGATGGCGTCCATAGAATCAAAGGGCTAGAAAGGACCTTGGTGGTCTCCTGCTCCCTGGTATATTGAGAAAAGGGATTAGTCAATTTCCTTCCTTTCCCTTCCTTTTCCTCCAAATAGCCACCAATCACTTCCCTTAATGTGGGAGGGGGAGGGGGCTTAGGGTAGAGATGATTTCTCACACATGATGGCACCACATAACAGAACTTCAACAGGACTAACAGTTCAAATAAATAGCTCAATACACAATGCATTAACAAATATAAGGAACCTAACTTACATTTAGCTCCATGATTTTCTTCTGAAACTCCAATCCTTCTCCAGGTTAAGGTGCACATCTTACCTGTTAGGAACCAGGCTAAGTAACTAGATACCCTAGTATAATAAGGTAAATAAAGTATGTAATAAGGTATAATAAAGTAAAATAAGGTCCCCTTCTCTTTAAAAGTTCATTTAATAGAAAGGGAAACCTTCCAGCTCTTGTTTGCTTACCTGGAGTTCAGTTTCCGAGTATCTGGTCTGGAATGCTACTACTGAAGCATTAATACTACATTTAGAGGAACAATGATTTGTTAAGTCTAACAATAGCAGTGTCCCTATCAGAAACCATCTCAGTATATTTCCACTTTTTTAAAAAAATATTACGCAATGTCTGTAAGAATGTAAAAATACCCTTTAGGGAAATGAGTATGAAAATACAGTTCATCTCCACACAGCTTGTTCATCCTCAATTTACTTTAGGAAATAGCCAATTTGATTAAAGCTCTTAGTAAATATGGAAGTTGAGGTTCATAATTTTTGTATTCAGTGTGTGAATGTAATTAAATTAGAACAATCCCAGGATGTATAGTAAGTTATTGAGTGGAATAGGTTGGGATAGCTGTAGATAAAAATGCTTTCATTCCTTGCTGACCTACTAAGAAGATACGATGAACCCGGTCCCGAGAAAAAGTGTATGTTTGATTCAGGCTCTTTAAAGCAAGTTTTAAAAATATGTATAGCTTGTTTAAGTTCTTTTAATTCTGAATATATGTGTACTAGATGATGGAAGAATATGCACCCTAGTTGGCAACAAGATGAATAATGCAAAATCTGTTCTGACAATAGTCAAAAAATAAATGCAGACATCCCTGTATTTTAGCTAAATTTGCACATTATGCAAAGCTGTAATAGCTGTAGGTTTAGTTGTGGTTTACTGACTAAAGTTAAACGTCATAGTAAACCATAACCTGGATAGTTGCCAAGAGCTAAGTTTCTATCCTCTGCCCCTCCTAATGAATGTCAAGAATAATAGAGCTACATATTTAGATTCCAACAATCCTGATGACTAGTAGATGGCTGCAAAATTATATGGAAAACCTTCATGTGCAAGTGACAATTATTCAAGGTGCAATGGATCAAACTGTGGAAGAATGAGAATGATCTTTCAACTCCATTTTAAAGTCTATTAAGCCAGTGCTGTTTAAAGACATTTCCACAGTCATGTGGTCTATTACTTACCCAGTGAAATGGTTACTATTTATCTACTTGCATTTGCATCTTTAGAACTGCTGGGTGGCAGGAGCTAGTGCAAGGACAAGAGGTCGCCCTGTTGCAAGACATTTGGGTCACAAATCTGGGTTGCTGGTTTTCTAGCTGACAAGCCCAGTGTCTTAACTGCTCAGCCATCGTGCCACCCTTCACAACCATATTGGAGACTTTTAAAGAATGTTAACTTTGCATATCTCACTTTCTAATCACTTTGGGAAAACTGCTCATTCACTATTTCTAAAGGCCCTGTCACACTGCCCAACGGATGCAAAATGGACACAACGGATGAGCAAAATGTTCCATCCGTTGTTATTCACTCTCAAAAGGGGGAAAAATTTGCATAACCAGAGCGGATAACACGGATGGGGGGAGGACGCAGGGCAGATGGAAAGCGGATGCGGAACGGAAGCCCAGCAGATGGAAGTGGATGGGAGCGGATGGCACATCCGCTGGGCTTCCGGGGGCCACAGCAAAGCGGATGCGGAACGGATACAGCGGATGCAGAATGGATGCACAGCGGATGAAGCGGATGCAGAGACGATGCACAGTGGATGCACAGCGGAAGCCTAGCGGATGCCTGGCGTTAATTGCGCATGCGGGGAGGATGCATTGCGTCAGTCCCGCAGATATACCGGAAGCAGCTCGGAAGCAGGTCGCCATTCAGAGGAAAGACCTGCTTCCAGACACATTGACTGCCTTGCCTGTCCTGCCTGCATGTCTGCCTGCATGTCTGCCTGCCAGCCTTGCTGCCAGCCTTGCTGCCAGCCTCCCTGCCAGCCTCCCTGCCAGCCTTGCTGTCTGCCTGCCTGCCAGCCTTGCTGCCAGCCAGTCTGCCTGCCAGCCTTGGTGCCTGCCTACCTGCCAGCCTTGGTTCATGCCTGCCTGCCAACCTTGGTGCCTGCATGCCTGCCAGCCTTCCTTCCAGCCTTGGTGTCTGCCTCCCTGCCAGCCTTCCTGCCAGCCTTGGTGCCAGCCTTCCTGCCAGCCTTGGTGCCTGCCTGCCTGCCAGCCTTGGTGCATGCCTGCCTGCCAGCCTTCCTGCCAGCCTTGGTGCCAGCCTCCCTGCCAGCCTTGGTGCCAGCCTTGTGCCAGCCTTGGTGCCAGCCTTCCTGCAAGCCTCCCTGCCAGCCTCCCTGCCAGCCTCCCTGCCAGCCTTGGTTCCTGTCAGCCTCCCTGCCAGCCAGCAACCCCACAACCATGCTGAAGCACAGCAAGCCTCAGCCACCTGCTGCCAGCCCTTGCAAGAGGGACAGGGCTACCATCCCACCCGCTGGCCCTCACTCTGGTTCTGCTGGGGCTTCTGCAGCATGGGCTCGCTCTTCTGGGGCTGGCGCTTCTGCTGCTTCTGCTTCTGGAGGAGCTGATGACAAGCACTCCAGCACCAGCCACCTCCACAGCACCTGCACCCTTCACCCCTGGGACTGAGCGACCAAGAAGAGTGCCAGAGACTCTTTTTTGTTTTATAGCTTCTTGTTAATAAAGTCTATTTTTGATTCATACACTTGCTTTGTTTCTTTTTTTTAATGAAGTCTTGGAAACTTTTAGAAATGTTTAAGCCTTTGCATGCTTGTGGGATGGGTTAAGATAGCAGTGGGTTGGGCAGAGATACCTGTGGGATGGGCAGGGATACCTTTGGGATGGGTAATAGCTGTGGGATAGATAAACCTCCAGTGCAAGCATGGTGGGACTGTATGGTCCACCCTCCCAGGTGCCACACCTATGGCCCTTTATTATCAATAATAATGTAATAATCATCCACACATGTCAACACAAACACAACTCTTTATTAAATGCCCTGATCATTGTAGGGCCACTCAACATACATGGCCCAATCTCATCATTGTGATGAGACAGGCTGAAGCAAGCATCCATTAATCATCTATCATCCTGTCTTGCCACTCCACTGCTCCAGCTGGGGAGTTGCACCAGTGTTTCAGGAGGTTGCGCTGCTTCTTCCCTTCACGTGAGGCTCTGTTGGGGCCTTGCACATCCTCAGTGTCTATCAGGTTTTGCCCTTGCCTCCATTCCCCAGGCTCCATGTCCCCATTGCCTTGTTGGAGGTCCATGAGCCTGTTCTGCAAGACCGGGTAGCGGGTGCGCATGAGATTGTGCAGGATGCAGCAAGCTTCCACGATCCTCCTCACGGTCTCTGGGCGATGCTGCATGTTGGTGAGAAGTACCTGGAACCTGTTGGCCAGGATGCCAAAGGCGTTCTCCACCACCCGCCTTGCCCTGGACAGCCTGTAGTTGATCCTCTCCTCACGGGTGAGGAGTCTGGAGGTGTAGGGCTTCATGAGGTAGGTTGTGAGGGAGAAGGCGTCATCCCCCACGGTGGAGTAGGGCACATCTTGTGTGTCGTTGGGCAGGGGTTCTGGATCTGGGAAGCCCACCATGAGGTTGCATTCCAGCTCCTCCTTGAGGTGACTGGCATTGTATACCTGGGCGTCTGAAGATGAGCCGTTGCCTGAAGCATCGATGTACATGAACTTGTAGTCAGCATCGACCATGGCGAAGAGGATGATGCTGAAGAAGCCCTTGTAATTGAAATAAGTGGACCCCGACTTGGCTGGAGCTTTGCAGGCCACGTGCTTGCCATCTATGGCTCCAATGGTGTGGGGGAAGTTCCACTTCTGATACCACTGCTCTGCAACTTTCTTCCATCCTTCTTCAGTGTAGGGGCACTGGAGGAGCTCCTCCTTGTATTCTTCGATGATGGCCTGCACCACTTCTCTGACCACAATGCTGATGGTGTTGTGTGGCACCCTCCATCCATACTGCATGCTGCTGTAGGTGGTCCCTGAGGCCAGGTGGCGCAGAGTGAGTGCCACCTTGAGCCTAGGGTCCAGGCTGGGCCAGAAGCTGGTGTTTACCTTGGTCAACCTGGGTGTCAGGCGCTGCACAAGTTCGTCAAACATGGCTGGAGGCATCCTTATGAAGTTCTGGAATGTCCGAGTGTCTTCGTTCCTGAGCTCCACCATCAGCTTGTTGTACAGTCCATCCTCTGCTCTTCTGGTGAGCCATCTTCGTACCCAGAGGCTTCTTGGCCTCCTCTTTTTCTTCTCTTAGTAGAGTTCACAGAGCCTGTAGATGGCTTCGCACTGTTGCAGAAGGATGGTGGCTGCCAAAAGGACTGTGTTACGATCCACGGTGGACATGACTGGATGCTGTGGAAGAGCAAGAGGAAGGCTGCAGAGGTCCGTGTCGCAGGGCTGCTGTTCTGAAAGTGAGATCCAGATGTGTTGCTCCCCCTTTTTATAGGCTGTATAGGTGTCCCTTTGCATCCTCTAGGCATCCTCTAGGCATGCTGTAGACATCCTTAATATCCGAGATAGGTCCCCTCTGCGGACGTTTTTTCCATTTTAAACGCTTTGTTTCCACTTGGCATCCATTCTGAATCCGTTCTGCATCCGTTCTGTGTCCGTTCTGCTTCCTCCCTGCGTCCGAGCAGATGCGAGTTGCGCAGATGCACAGCGGATGCCTAGCGGATGCGTAACGGATGCATAACAGATACGTAGCGGATGCAGAATGGACGCATT
Organism: Laticauda colubrina; assembly: GCA_015471245.1. NCBI lineage: Eukaryota > Metazoa > Chordata > Lepidosauria > Squamata > Elapidae > Laticauda > Laticauda colubrina. Next base: position 15,666,516 of record BLBF01000053.1, read on the forward strand.
GGATACATTTTCCGCACAAAAGTTTTGAGCAGCCCAAAACTTTCTGAACGGATGAAACGTCAATAAACGGATGCTGGACGGATAGAGAGGAAGCAAAACGGAGGCAGTGAGTACATCGCGTTTTGCAACGGATGGCAAGCTTTTTTGTCCGTTTTACATCCTCTTTGCATCCGTTGGTGCAGTGTGACAGGCGCTTAAGCTATTAATTAAGATTCAGAATTAAAATTTTGAATGGGCTGATTGAGTTAGCCTAATCCTGAATGAAATAAAAATTTAACCATATGTTTAAGAATTTAAAGTATCTGAAATAAACAGCAAAAAGCTAAATAAGGTTTGGATCCTAGAAATATAAAATAGACTAAGGATACAGATAAATTTGGAAGACTGAAACTTTTACAATAATATTTTGGAATGATTATAACAGTTATTGATAAATAAATAAAGATATGTTATTACTTTTGACTACCGTTTATGGATTTTCTGCTGACACCAGGACTGAGAAACTGATGTTTTATGGATTTGTTTACAGATTAGAGATGGGACATAGAATGAAGGGATAAATGTTTGTACCTTTAGAGAAAGTGAAGTATCTTAAATTTGTTTATACTTGGGATGAACAATTTTATTCTTTATATATTTCTGTTTCTTTAATATTATTAATTTTCTTTCTTTTTCCTTGTACTTTTTTACTCTTTTACTCTTTTTCTCTTTTCTATTCTTTTCTGTTTGGTTTGTATTCAATCTTATTATTATTATAAAAATTCTTAACAAAAACAAACTTGGTGATGTTGAGGCTGGAATAAGAATCCTTCTGACTTTTGATCATGTGCAATGATACAATTATTTTTATACCATTGCCATACACACAAATACACAAAGAGAAGGTTTATCTCTTCTCAGAAATGCCTTCTCTCCTTGTAATCTTCTTTCTGTAGTTTCTAATATCAGTGCCTCACCTATCTTATGACTTACTGATATTAGGAATCCAAATCCAGCATGTATTTTCTGCTGCAGTGAATGTTAGTGGGACGCATGAATAAAAAAGTTGAATTTGTAAACTTTACAGTGATACCTTGGTAGTCATTGTTAATTGGTTCTGAAAAGCGTAATGAGTACCAAACAAAATTTTCCCATAAGGAATAAAGTTGTGAGTCATAGGGCAGCCGACAGTGACAAGTTCTATTTAGTTTGTGGGTTGAGTACCAAACAAACAATGAGTACTGGGACAAAATGTCAATGTCAAAATGCATTGTACCCAATTTGACGAGTTTCAAAGCATCTAAGTACCAAGGTATCACTATACTTGGTTCAGACCTTAAAAATGTAAAGCAATAAAACCTCTTTTTCAAACAGTACTTTTTAGTGAAGCAGAATAGTTCAGGACAGATTCAAGTAACACAATATATGCAGTCTTTACAACAGAAAATGCTAGGTGTATATTTATTTATTTGGTGCCAAGCAATATGGAAATAGGCTGGCAATTAGACCTATACCTTTATAATTCCTGCATTGACATTGAATTAATTATGGACAGAATCAGTTCAATCAAGCCAAAAGGATCTGTCTTCTATGTGAGAAATATTACATCCTATTTCTTTTCCTTTCTGTTCCAAAGTTGGACAGTCTTTATTTTTGAGAGCATTAGTCAAACAGCACCATCTAAATAAATGGCACTTTGCTACTATGAGCAGCCTGCTAAGCCAATTGGCTTATTAACTAAAAGACTCAGAAACATAATGATCACATAGATAAACAGAGAAAATAAATACACAGATTGGTTCAGCAAAAATACAGCACTTTAATAATAATCAAATAACCAAAAATACAAATTAAAGATAACTAAAAAATAAGCATGTTATAACAAAACAATTTTCTATTAAGAGCATAAAGCAACCTTACAATTTAGCAGCCTCTCTCTATCAGTTATTATAAGGTCCTAGGTTGCCCACTTCAGCTAAAGTTATACATGATTCTCTTACCTTTCACTCAACTTTAAATGAGAAATGATTCTTTAAAGTAAAAGATAAAATTCATATGTAGATATTCCTATATAGCAATAGCACTTAGATTTATTTACTGCTTCCCAGCCCTCTCTAAGCAGTTTGCAGAATCTAAGAATATTGCTCCCAACAATCTGGCTCCTCATTTTACCAACCTCAGAAGAATGGAAGGCTGAGTCAACCTTGAGCCAGTGAGGATCAAACCCCTGACAGTCAGCACAATTAGCCTGCAATACTGCATTCTAATCATTGCACCACCACAGCTTATCTCAAAAGATTTGTTTCTTTTATGTTGCATGCTTTCATTATTCACTAACAATTGTTATTCAATTATAGTTGTTCTTCTAATAACAAAATTTGCTTGCTTTATCTCTTTCTGTTGGATAAGACTGTCAATTGAAACAAACAAACAGATTCTGTCCTGTGCCTTTACAAGCAATTCTATCACATCACTAAAACTCTAGGAATTATAATTTGATTCATCAACCAGAATTAAAAGACACTTACTTCAAGAGTCTTTTAATTCTGGTATAATTCACCATGATTGGTTGGGTTCTTGCATTGCACCAAGCCATTTGATTTTGTCCATTATTCGATTACTGTTTAGGACAGGGGTTAAACCCAGATAGTTGGGATGCAGTATACTATGATTTTAAAAATTGTGCCTCTCAATTATGTGTAAGCCAGTCTTGTCTTACTCTGAATTCTGAACCATTTTGTGTTCTATCTAATGATCTATGGACAATGTAGAAACAAAAGTGTTAAATTTGATAAAATAAATTCAATTATTTAAATTCCAGTTGCATTTTGGAAAAGTTCAGCGGCTTAATCTTGCAGATCAAGGCAGTAGACCCCCTATTGCTATGGGGAGCCAAGTGACAATTTTCTAAATGTGAGAAGTCCCTGTTTCAACTTTATTTTAAACATCTGTTTGATTGGCTGGGGATAGAACCTGTTAATTGCACTGCTGGTCCAAAGAAAAGGTATTGTCTCTTTGCCTGAAGGCTTGGCTCACATCCAGTGGAGGTTTCCTGTTGTACCAGGAGAGAAGAAATTTGCTTATTTGCTCCTGGCTAGTGATACCCCTCAAATGATTGTTTTCCTTTGCTTTTGCTCCTTTTTCTTCTGTGTAGGCATTAAACCGCCTGAGTTTGATTTCTGTCTGCATGCTTTCAAAGAAATGAAGGATACACTTATGTGCAAAGTCCCGTGTTTGTTCACAACAGGTCTCTTCAAATATTTTTTGTTCAAGGTCAATGTAATTGCTCCAGTAGCGGGTTTGCAAAAAGGCGACATGATTGAAGCAGGGCTTGAGAGAACGAGCAAGGAAGGCCATTACGATGAGGATTAAAAGAAGACTCCAACCAAAAACCTGGAAGAAAATGACAAACTGATTACAGCAAGAAGGTGAAACCCAACCCTAGGTCTACATCCTCATGCAACTTCAAATTTCACACCAGTTCCTCGGGTCAATGAATCCATGCCATAATAACCTAACTTTGTTTGTATCAATTTTGAGGAGAAAGTGCTTTTTGGTCAGGAAGAAATCCTGGCAAAAAAAGAAAAAAAGGGAGGTGCAGAGTAGAAGCAAGATGCTATCATATAAATATAGAATATCCTTCTGAACTTGATGAAATTGCAATGAATTACAACTATTAGAATATCCAGGTTTCCAGTATGAAATCTAGGAGTTGTAATTCCAGCATATTTGGAAAATCTGGTGCAATGAATGGAGACAATTGAGTTTGACTCTTTTGAAAACTTAATTTTAGACATATTTTTATTTATAAACTGGAGTAAATAACTTATTCCAAGGTATTTTATACAGGTTTCTTTTTAATCCCCATTCAGCAGGAAGGAATGACAGGATTTGTGGCCCAATGTATTTATTGGGTGCTGGATTGGAAGAGTATTGCTCACAGGACCCAATGCCAATAGATGCCCATTACTTACTTGTGAACAGCATTTGAGATACCTGGACACTGCCTTGCGGGAAGTGTTATTCCTCATCAACTCATCATGTTTGCATGGGATTTTGGCAAGAAAGTGTTGCAAGGCATCATAGGAGGTGATGTTGGCAGCAAAATCTGGAAATTTCTCAGGATCAATGGAACTGCTGAAGGCACAGACAAAACATTTCCCATCAAGGAGGGTGACTAGGATCCAAACAGTGGGTGCTATCATAGCCCGTTGCATAACAGAAGAACACATGTACCTGTGCATTGAACAGACAGGAACAGATTTGTCTATGATACTGTAAACTGAAGAGAACATAGGGGCCTTTACAAGAAAAGTGATAGAATCATAGAGGGTTATCATTAAGAAAGGAATGATATGCAAGTTAAAAGTGAATATGTTGATTATGCCATTAGTTTTGTCTGCATGGATCTACTTTGTGTTTATATATATATATATATATATATATATATAGTGCAATGCTTCTATAAAGAATTATCAAATTATCCCCTTAGAAATTGGAAATATGTATCAGAAATAAACAAGAAGGCATACAGAGTCCAAACAGAAGAAAAAACAAATAGAAATGATAAATTATAAAATATTCTATTTATTTGGCATAGCATATTTTAGAGAAGAAAGAATTTCCAGAAGAATTATAAAATAATGGTTTACCCAAATATTATTTTACAGATTAGTACAGTGTATAAATATGTTGCTGTATAAATGAATGTCAAAGAAGGAGTTTATCTATACAAAAAAATAAGCAAAGTAAAATTCTTAAATCCTTCCTTTTTCAGCCCTGATCTAAAACATCCCTGCCAAGTATGCTTAATTTAAAAAACAGAAGAAATTTTATTTCTTAAAGTACAGAAAAACCATGGAACCAGAAAATTAAAGTACCAGAAAAACCATGGGAGAAAAAGAAGAAGGTGCTGTAAATTAAATTATCTAAGTACTTTGCAGTTTTTAAAACAAACACATTATTTAAATAATTGGATTCTTGTGATAAAAATCATTGGAATCTCCCACCTGATAATGGATGGATTCTTCCTTCTATCTCCAGTTGGTCTCCTCCACTCCACAAGCATCATAACAAATTGCCTGTTGATAATGAGCCCACAGAGAAAAAGTGCTACTGGTGGGATAAACATTATTCCCAAGCCATATGCCATGTTGTATTTAACAAGGCAAGGGCAATTGAAATCAAAGATGGTGTAAATCTTCACACTTGCCAATGCTAATAGCCCACAGATCCCATTTGTCACTGATTCTGAATTAGACTGGAAGTACTGGAAGACCATCTGGAATTGATCCATGCTGTTAAAAAAACCTTGAGGTGTTTTTTTTTTTTTTTTTTTGCCTGAAGGACTGAAATAATGTCAAAGGATTTCGGAACCGGCAAGTTCTGTTTTCCTCTTCAGCACTGTTTAGGAAAGTTCTACAAGCTCTTAAGTCAGTAGGACAATGGAAAAGAAGAAACAGTAGAGTAGTCAGATTTTCACAGATGTCTTTCTTGGTTGTCCTGAGATCTCATTCTCATTAATATGACATTTTGTTGTGACCTTCTTGCCTTTGTGTTTAGAAGTCTTCTTGATCACTACTCATCAGTGAAGTTGTTTATCTGTGTGTTGTTGGTTCATTTAAAAGACTTCTCTCCACTATCTCCATTTAAAGAAAAGGGAGAAAAATTACAGAATTCTTCTGTATGCCAACAAGCTGCACCTGCAGTATAATGCAGGATTTCCTATCAATTGCAGGATTTATAGCTGGTGCACTGTAAAGAGTGTTTAAATGATCAGAGCTCTTCCTTATTTCCTTTTTCCCAAAGGTACCTGTGCACAATGAGGAAGCAGGATAATCAAATGAGAGAGTTTGTTTACAAGTCTCCTCCCTGTTTTTCTCAGAGAAGGTGCTGGAGGATATCTGCAGCATCAACACTATGGCTGCATCCCTGGCAAAAGCTGTCATCTCCACTTGCCTCCTGCTCTTGCCGCTTCACTTTTTAAAACTGAGTAGACAATTTTTTTTTTTGTTTCATTGCAGAAACAAACCCAAAAGCCATGGATTTGGGCATTGGGGCACATTGGACAGTGTAAGGAAGTGCTTTTCAACTTTAAAACAAAATACAGGGACAACTAAATATAAAATTAAATACAGAAATGGGAATTCTGTGCCCCTTCAATGTTGCTGGACTGTTTTTCTTAACATCTACTGTAACCAGTCTATACTAGTTGAAACTAGAGAGAATTACACATCCTAATATTCAGAGGATTATAGGATTCCCACTCCTGAACAGTCTTATATTAGTGTTCCCTCCATTCTCTTTCTAAGATTTAAGTTCACAAGATGGAGCACCACAGATTGTACAAGCCTTGCCCAGTAAACTTCTGAAAAATATATTTTCAAAGCTGAATATGCATCTTTTTTCCTGCCTTTTAATAGCTATCTGGATTTTTGCAAATTTTAGTTACAGAACTTTTTTCCACAAGATTCTTCAGATCTGGGCTACAAAACATCTTCAGAAAATTAACTGTTGTCTTTTCTTTGGGAACTTTTGCATGACTATCTGCCTCTCCAATTTCAAAACTTATATTATATATAACTTATATATATTCTTATATATATAACCTTTTGCGGGTACTTACATGTATGCTGAGTCTGTATAGACTCACAGACAAACACAATACAGAAGCCTGATGATGGCAGATGAGATTCTGCCGAAACGTTGCTACAACTTTAAAAGCACTACAATGACGTGGGATAATACCCGAAGGAAGCTGAACAGCACACATGTAAGTACCCGCGGAAGCTTAAAAAAACATACACACACACACACACACACACACACACACATACATACATAGGAAATTATTAATGAAGTATCCACCATTCTGAGTTTCTCTTAAAGACTGGATATAAATAGAATTAAGATAAATTAGTATCTGTATTTATCACTCCTTATCACCCATCCCCTCCCACTTGTTACTGTATGACCATAATTTTGTTGCTTATATCCTTATGATTTATATTGACTGTTTCCTAGTATGATTTGATTGCTTATTGTACCTATGACTATTATTAGGTGTTGCACCTTATGATTCTTAACTCTTGATGAATGTATCTTTTCTTTTATGTACACTGAGAGCACTTGCACCAAGACAAATTCCTTGTGTGTCCAATCACACTTGGCCAATAAAGAATTCTATTCTATTCTATTCTATTCTATTCTATTCTATTCTATTCTATTCTAT
>BLBF01000053.1:15673735-15685153 GCA_015471245.1 Laticauda colubrina
ATTCTATTCTATTCTATTCTATTCTATTCTATTCTATTCTATTCTATCCTATCCTATCCTATCCTATTCTATCCTATTCTATTCCCAGCAAGAGTAATTATTTATGTTTCTGCACTAATTCCAACCACAAGGAGGCAGTGTTCAACTGTATTATTAGCCTTTTCAGCCAGGGATAGCAATTTATTGTTATTGTCCATGCCTATTTATTTAATGTGAATAATTCTGCTTTTTAAATTTACTGTTTATTTTAGAATCGATCCTATAAATTGTTATAACTGACATTTCATGAGTTTTAACTTTTCACTTACACTTTTCAAAATTAAATTTATGGTAGAGCGAAATCACCACTTCCACCCCCTCTATAAATGCTAATTTGTGTTTCTCAAAATGATGCTCCAAACCCTGGTCTTGTGTCTTTTAGAACTGTTTTATTTTTATGGATCAAGAGCTCAAACAATGATCCTTGGTAGGAGACTGACTCTTTTTATTAGTATGTGTTAGTCTCCCCATTTTTATCTGAGAAATATTTTTATTTTAAGTTCTCTTGGTTTTAACCTAAGGCAGCTTCCTCAGTCTTTCCTTTTCCTGACTTCAATGACACAATTTCCACCTAGTATTGTGGCCAGTTCTATTCTGACTCTGAACTAAGGTTCATACATTCTCCTTTTCTTCCCAAATCACCACAAGACAATTTAAAGATAGTGATTGGTGGATTTCTTGAACTTCATTTTCCCTCCCATTGAGCATTATTTACAGGTGGGAGAAAACATTAGCAATTGCTGTCCTTAGTGTGTGGACTTGAGCAAGGATGGGCAGATGCAAGAACAGAAGGTTTAGCCACTTTTCAACCTGCCTGTGACATGTATGAAATCATTAACCTGGCTATTGTGCTATTACTGAACAGGGTTTCCTGATCAGAAAAATCAGTAAATGCATGTTCAGAAATAGTCCAAGAGACAGGTCAGTGTATTAGAAGTGGAGTCCATGGCAAAATGGGATGGATGCCATATAATACATTAAAAAAACTTCATCCATCCTGTCCTATTTCATTCTAGAAATATTCTTTAGCCCATTGACTGTCAATTGACTTTTCTGAGAAATGGTTGTATTGATTTCCCAAGAGACCAATATGTCTTCTTCAGAAATATTTTAATGACATGTCAAGGTACACTGGAGGGACTGTGAGGAGGATCAAGAATGCTTCCTTCTACCTCATACCTTCAGTTATGCTTGCAATTTAACCACAGAGTAAAAAGGGAAACTGATAGATTTCAGGACAATTTGACCGAAATATCCCATAGAGTACAAATAATATAATTGGTGTAGCAAAACGGTACCCTCAGAAGTAATAGAACTGTGAAAATCCTGCCAGCAGAATCAACAGAAGATTTGTAATAAGCTCATTTAGAAGACAATTACAAAACCATGCCATTCTTTCTCAGATTATTTCTGCCTTGGTGTCTGAGTCTCTGTGTCTATGTATAGCTTCCTGGTATTCCTCAGTTTTAAAATTTATTTATTTTAAATAAATAAATCTAAATCTAAAGTAGAAAAAAAGCAAAACACAAAAGGTAATACATATATTACCTAGATGTGATACATATATTGTCAAAGAAAAACAACAACACATAAAAGTACTTTAACAAAAAAGTGAAAGAAATATAACTGAGAAAGAAACCCTGATACATCAGTACAACAAAAACAGATACAATTCTGTATATATATTTGTCTAATGCAAATATAATTCAAGTACATATATATTTATAATAAATTTATATAGATACATTTTTAATCGACTGTTTTCTGTATAAATGAGTCCCATATTTGCATATTATTCTCTGAAAATGATAGCAATCCTATTTGTATAATCCACTATTTTCTCCCAAAGTTTGGTAAGTTTGTATCATAGAAATATCTGTTTTAAAGAGTTAATTTATTATTTGTGTACCGGTAGGTGTAGATTCTTGTTTAGGTTGTGCTGATGTGTGTGTGTGTGTGTGTGTGTGTGCGTGCACGTGTGGTAATGAGATAGCAGACAAGCCTGTTGAAGGAAGCCAAGGCTGAATCAGGCAACTGTGCAAGTGCTGCAGTGTCCAGCTATTGAGGAACTTGAGCATTATTTCTTTTATAAAGAATGCTACTTCAGATGCTTTAGCCTACTGTCAAATAATCAGATTTTGCAGGTATAATAGTTGCATTTTCACTAATCACAAAAGCAACAACCTTGATGTTTTTGACGTTTTTAAATCTCAATCCTTAATCTTTTTAGAGTTCATGAGATACTGTTGAATTGAGATGGCCTCTGCATGCTAAGGGAAGAATATTTTTCCTCCTGTAATTATTCTTCTTTTAACCAACTGGCATGAAGCTTTAACACTTTTGCTGGTCATGCAGTTACTAAAGGCTCAGTGAACATTCACTGAAGTGGAAATTTTCAGAGAATGCTATTAGCTTAATAAACTACTGTATAGGAGTGATGCTGGGGTACAATGACATGCAAATGACAAACTCCAGAAGAGAATTGCTGATCTCTAGCAAAGCTGGCCTGATAATTGTATGAGGGAGAAAGATGATCCTTTTTTATTTTTAGTTCAGCAAAGTGTTTTTCATTTCATTGCACTTCTGTAATGAGGAACAAGTGAAGAATAAGCTAACTGAATTCAAGACTCAGAAATAGTTTGCTAGCATCTTTTTAGACTTACACATTTTATTTAAAGGCGTAAGCACTTATGAGCTGCATTGTATTTTCTCAGATGCAGGGAATGGTTCCATGATGAAATGAATTTAGCTCATTAAAAGATATGCTTTTTATAAAATGTATTAGTTTGAAAAGATGATACCAGATTGATTCTGCTTTTTCACTACCATTGAGTAACATGGATCTCCTCCTATAATATATTTAAAAACAAATCTAATAAAAGAATGTGAAAATTTTACCAAGCTTACTTAGTTTTACTTTATACTTTGTCTCAATTTTTCCATTAAATTACCTACATATTTAATTAAGATCTTTATACCTCTGTCTGTGTGCCTTCAAGTCAGTATTGATTCTTGGCAATAACTTGGATAAGTCCCTGCAGTTTTCTTGGCAAGATTTGAGAAACGGCTTTCCAATGCCTCCTTCCTAGAGAGAATGACTGGCCCAAGGTTATCCAGCTGGCTTTGTGTCTAAACCAGGACTAGAATTTATGTTCACTTGGTTTTTAAATTGGTGTTTTTAACCGTTGCATCAAAGTGGCTCTTGTTAAGTTCTTTACCTTATCTATATACTGTACAGTATGCATGTCCCACCTTATCATTCTTGAATTCAGGGCAGCATAACTCTGTAAAATAGGTTAGGCTCAGACAGATTGGCTCATAGTATCCCAATAGTCAAGAAGGTGGTCTTTTTCTAAGTCCAACACTTTAGCCCCTATACCACACTAAACAACCTTTTTACTTTCATGCACTATAGCTTTGGGCAGATTGGGAACATGGAAGCAGCATTGTCTCATGCAAGTTGGTGGAGAAGTTTGCGGGTTTTTAAAATATGTGACAGAGTTCTTTAACTGAAGGTTTTCTTTGGTTTCCTATTGAAAATCAGCAGGAGGCTGCTGCTAAATTTCAGAGGTACAGTCCAGAAGGCCTTGGAAACTGCTAAAAACCCCACATTTGAATGTCATACAGAGCCAGCAGTTGTGCACCAAATTCTATTTCTTCTGCATGTTGGCAGGAAAGAAGTTTCAGAAATATTTCTGAATGTGGGAAAAATAGAGATAGATAGTGTGCTTGCAAGATTTTTCCTTGTTTACACAGAAAGCAGAATGAAGGCAGATACATTGCTCTAAACAAGCAGCATATCTATCTATCTATCTATCTATCTATCTATCTATCTATCTATCTATCTATCTATCTATCTATCTATCTATGTGAATGAATGCAGTTCAGCTTCCTTTGGGTATTATCCCATGTCATTGTTATGCTTTTAAAGTTGTAGCAACGTTTCAGCAGAATCTCATCTGCCATCATCAGGCTTCAATATGGAGTTTGTATGTGGGTCAGGCTATCACAGCCGTTGGTTTTAAATTTGAGGCTAGCCTATTGCTGTCCCAGGATGCTTTTTTCTTCATCCTGATTGGTTGGGAGTCTTGGTCTGTGTTTATTGGACTTGGAGTTTGTTTGTTTGGTGTTTCTGGTTTCTTCTGTCTGTTTTGTGCCTTTGATTGCCTGGCAACACTGTGTTCCTGTTCTGGAGACTTTCAGTGCAGCTTGGCTTTGCATGAAAGGACGGCTATTATCTATTAGGAAGCTAGGTTTCATCTGGGTGCCTGGTTGGGGTGTGTTTGAGCTGGAGGTATCAGAGGGAGTCTGTTTGTGCCCAGGTGTTTGTCTGGCTTGTGGTGTGGAAATCTTTCTGTGAGTGCAGGCTTCCAAATGAATGACAGTCTGGTGGAATCATCTCTTCTATTCATGCTTTCAGTTCTTTTTTCAATCTCTATGGCTTCTCTGATGATTCTGATGATTCTGTGGCTGGGGTTTTCTATAGTGGCTAGGGTTTTGGTGCCATTGAAGTTGATGTTATGACCTGTGGCTTTCATGTGTTGGACTAGTGATGAGGTGTGTTCCAGCTTTTTTACTGCATTTTTGTGTTCATCCAGGTCTGGAGGAGCAGAGTGCTGCCAGGCAATCAAAGGCACAAAACAGACAGAAGAAACCAGAAACACCAAACAAACAAACTCCAAGTCCAATAAACACAGACCAAAACTCCCAACCAATCAGGATGAAGAAAAAAGCATCCTGGGACAGCAATAGGCTAGCCTCAAATTTAAAACCAAAGGCTGTGATAGCCTGACCCACATACAAACTCCATACTGAAGCCTGATGATGGCAGATGAGATTCTGCTTAAACGCTGCTACAACTTTAAAACCATTACACTGACGTGGGATAATACCTGTATCTGTTGTCTAATATATTTATTTGAAGTAAATATTCAGGCTGTGCATGCTTTGAAATTATTAGCAAAAAGGGTATCAGATGAACCTTACCTCTCTCAGATTTAGGAAAGCAACCCCACCTTTTGGCTTCTGCATGAATGTGAAGGAGAAATGCTGCTATTTTGAGGAATCAATCCCCTAAAGGTAATATGACTTTAAAGCAGCCCCAATTGCTGGGCTGTTTAAAGAATAGTTGAGAGGTGGTATGCTTTTATGTGCTTGGAAACATTTCCTCAAAATCATTTTTATAGTGTGCTCAGTCAAGTAAACATAGCCTTAGGCCTAATGTGAAAGCTCTCTACAATCTTCAACTCGGATTTCTTACAAGAAAAATATGCATGAGGATAAAAAGCCTGCTGTGTGAGACCTAACAGAAAACAAGAAAAGAGAAAGAAAATGGGGCTTTTGCCCCACTTCTTGTTGTACTATTCTCAGTTTGCATGTCCAGCAAACTGGCTTAGAATGAAAACTGATAATCTAGCACATCTGGATGGAATAAGCTGAAGACAGGCAATGTGAAAAGATGAAGAAATACATAACTAAGAATGCTTTACTGAAAATGGCTGATTTGCTCTTTTGTAAACTAGTGTGCACATTATACAGTATATACAGGATCTACTTACTGGTCTATTTTCATGAAAGTATGTTAGATATCAAAAATTGCTTTCCATGATAGCTACCCATCCTGTTAAGATCTGGCAAGAAAGACATGCTATAGATTCCATCTGCTAAGGAATGTTGGCCAGTAGAGCCCAGGAACAGAGCCTCATCTGTCATGGTGCCTATTCTCTGAAACATTATTCCTCTGGAGGTTAGATTGGCCAATGTCCATGCTTCTTGGCCTTCCCTAAGATTTTGAAGACTTGGCTCTGTGCTTGAACCTGGGGCCCAGATTCATAATGGAGCCTGTTAGGGATAAGCAATAGGTAAAGCTAGACACTTTCCTTCCTTCCTTCCTTCCTTCCTTCCTTCCTTCCTTCCTTCCTTCCTTCCTTCCTTCCTTCCTTCCTTCCTTCCTTCCTTCCTTCCTTCCTTTTCTTTAAAGCTTGTTGCAGAGTATTATGATTAGTCTAATTGTTTACCACACTATGTCATTTTCATACTTATAATTCCAGTTAGTTAAGGATCATGTTACTTTTTCACCTTTTTTCTATTCTCAGCTTTTCACAAAGGGGAAATGATAGAAATTGAAGCAACTGACACAAAAAAGTTAAGAAAGCAAATATGCAAAAATAAGTCCTACATTTATTTCTCCCCTAGAGTAGCTCTAACTAACTGGAGCCACCAAAACACAGTTATAACATTTAGTTGCTGTAATGCTGTAACATGAATGGGTAGCATAGGATCTATTAGTACAAAATTTACCACATAAGAAAATTTAAGTGTTCAACACATTCAGAGGGCAAAACCTAAAGATGCCCAAACCAGATAATAACAAAAGTTATTCACAATGTTCTCTGATGCAACCTGTGCCTTTCAGATAAGAATGGGTAGAATTTTCATCTACTGAGCTTAAAGGCTAAGTCCCACTGGCTGACGGATGCAAAACGTATGCAAAAAGACATGGCGGACGAGCAAAATATTGAGGGTGGCTCCATCCATTGTCATCCACTCCAAAAAGTGGTGAAAATTTGCATAAACAGAACGGAAAAGAACGGACATGGGTAGTATGTAGTGGGGATGTTAAACGGATGTTCATAGGAAAGCTAGAGGATGTATATTGGATGCAAACCATTCACTGCGCATCCTTTCTATTTCCATGCTACTAACGCTGTGTAGACGTTCCGTGTACCTTTTGTTTCCTCCCTCTTTCTGTTTTCAGCTGCAGCGGATATGAGTTGCGGGGATGCCCAGAGGATGCAGAGAGGATACAGCGGATGTTTAACGGATGATAAACGGACATAGAACGTTTGTTGCTCGGATGTCACGGATTTACATCGTACACAGCGGAAAGTTCATCCGTTCACAAAGTTTTGTGCAGCTCAAAACTTCTTGCGCGGATGAAATCACAATGGACAGATGCTTGATGGATAGAGCATATGAAACACATATGCAATGAGTACACAACGGATGCATCACGTTTTCCAAAGGATGGCAAGCTTTTTTTAACGTTTTACATCTTCTTTGCATCCGTTAGTGCAGTGGGACAGAGGCTTAAGTAAGTTATTCAGCCAATCTTTGTAGATGCTCAAGACATGAAACTTCTTTGCTATTCCTATGCAAAGGTATACATCAAGAAATAATGTTTTCAAAATTGGAAATTATTTCTCATAAACTAAAACTAGTCGGCAACCAATTGCATAAATCATAACTGCTAAATACATTCAGTTTAATATAGAGAAAAGAAAGGGGAAAAATTGAAAGGAAAAAGATAATGAGGAAAACATTATGCATGCATAAACAGCTTAATTTTAAACACAGTGTTAAAACCTTCACCACATAGAGCAATATTGATCAATCTTTCTACTACATTGATGAAAAACCATTTTGTAAGCAGACAATAAACACGTATCATCAATCTAAGATTGTAAATCTGGGTATCCCTATTTTTCCATCACAGAAGCAATTTTTTTTGCTAGCTCAATGTTTAAAAACCTCATTATTCTTCACCAAACAATTGATTTGAAAATTTTGCTATATTATTAAAAATGGCACTCAAATCATTAAACCACGTTATTTTCCCCCAAACCTTATTAATATATATTAAACTTACGATTATGGGGCAACAACATATTCCTAAATCCTCCTTCAATCCCTTTATACTTCTAAAGATTATAAAACTGACAACCATTTTTATTCTCTGAAATGTTCAATAAACATGGGAAAAATAATCTTATTTAATAATCTATAATAATTAATCTATAATAAAAAGAAAGATAGCTCCAAATAATTAACATTCACTCTAATACAACTTTTTAATAGATTGTAAAGTAATCAGTATCAGTTTGGAACCATCTCAAATAAATATTAATTAAAGATTTTAGACACTGCCAATTTAGATATTCAGACATTTGGATTTTTTAAATAATTGGACAGTTTAAGCCCATGTCACACTGCCCAATGGATGCAAAAAGGACACAGCGGACGAGCAAAATGTTCCATCCGTTGTTATTCACTCTCAAAAGGGGGAAAAATTTGCATAACCAGATCGGATAACACGGACGCATGGAGGACGCAGGGCGGATGCAAAGCGGATGCAGAACAGAAGCCTAGCGGATGGAGGTGGATGGGAGCAGATGGCACATCCGCAGGGCTTCCGGGGGGGTCTCAGCAAAGTGGATGCGGAACAGAAAGAGCGGATGCGGAGCGGACGCCAAGCGGATGAAGCGGATGCACAGCGGATGCACAGCGGAAGCCTAATGAATGCCTGGCGTTAATTGCGCATGCGGGGAGGATGCATTGCGTCAGCCCCGCGTATATAACGGAAGCAGCTCGGAAGCAGGTCACCTTTCAGAGGAAAGACCTGCTGCCGGACAGATTGGCTGCCTTGCCTGCATTGCCTGCATGTCTGCCTGCAAGCCTTGGAGCCAGCGTTGGTGCCAGCCTTGGTGCCAGCCTTCCTGCAAGCCTTCCTGCAAGCCTTCCTGCAAGCCTTGGTGCCTGCCTCCCTGCCAGCCTCCCTGCCAGCCTTGGTTCCTGCCAGTCTCCCTGCCAGCCAGCAACCCCACAACCATGCGGAAGCACAGCAAGCCTCAGCCATCTGCTGCCAGCCTGGCAAGAGGGACAGGGCTACCATCCCGCCCCCTGGCCCTCACTCTGGTTCTGCTGGGGCTTCTGCAGCATGGGCTCGCTCTTCTGGGGCTGGCGCTTCTGCTGCTTCTGCTTTTGGAGGAGCTGACGACAAGCACTCCAGCACCAGCCACCTCCACAGCACCTGCACCCTTCACCCCTGAGACTGAGTGACCAAGAGGAGTGCCAGAGACTCTTTTCTGTTGTATAGCTTGTTGTTAATAAAGTCTATTTTTGATTCACACACTTGCTTCATTTCTTTTTTTTAACAAAGTCTTGGTGGAAACTTTTAGAAATGTTTAAGCCTTTGCATGCTTGTGGGATGGGTTAAGATAGCAGGGGGTTGGGCAGAGATACCTGTGGGATGGGCAGGGATACCTTTGGGATGGGTAATAGCTGTGGGATAGATAAACCTCCAGTGCAAGAAATGGTTTAAGCCTTTGCATGCTTGTGGGATGGGTAAGGATAGCTTTGGGATGGGTTAGGATACCTGTGGGATGGGTAATAGCTGTGGGATGGGTTAGGATAGCAGTGGGATAGATAAACCTCCAGTGCAAGCATAGTGGGACTGTATGGTCCACCCTCCCAGGTGCCACACCTAGGGCCCTTTATTATCAATAATAATGTAATAATTATCCACACATGTCAACATAAACACAACTCTTTATTAAACGCCCTGTTCATTGTAGGCCAACCAAACATACATGGCCCAATCTCATCCGTGTGATGAGACAGGCTGAAGGAAGCATCCATTAAGCATTTACCATCCTGTCTTGCCACTCCACTGCTCCAGCTGCGGAGTTGCACCAGTGTTTCAGGAGGTTGCGCTGCTTCTTCGCCTCACGTGAGGCTCTGTTGGGGCCTTGCACATCCTCAGTGTCGATCAGGTTTCGCCCTTGCCTCCATTCCCCAGGCTCCTTGTCCCCATTGCCTTGTTGATGGTCCACAAGCCTGTTCTGCAAGACTGGGTAGCGGGTGCACATGAGATTGTGCAGGATGCAGCAAGTTTCCACAATCCTCCTCACGGTCTCTGAGCGATGCTGCATGGTGGTGAGAAGTGCCTGGAACCTGTTGGCCAGGATGCCAAAGGCGTTCTCCACCACCTGCCTTGCCCTGAACAGCCTGTAGTTGAAGATCCTCTCTTCACGGGTGAGGTATTTGGAGGTGTAGGGCTTCATTAGGTAGGTTGTGAGGGAGAAGGCGTCATCCCCCACGATGAAGTAGGGCACATCTTGCTTGTCGTTGGGCAGCGGGTCTGGATCTGGGAAGCCCACCATGAGGTTGCGTTCCAGCAATTCCTTGAGGTGACTGTCGTTGTATACCTGGGCATCTGAAGATGAGCCGTTGCCTGAAGCATCGATGTACATGAACTTGTAGTCAGCATCGACTATGGCGAAGAGGATGATGCTGAAAAAGCCCTTGTAGTTGTGATAAGTGGACCCCGACTTGGCTGGAGCTTTGCAGGCCACGTGCTTGCCATCTATGGCTCCAACGTTGTGGGGGAAGTTCCACTTCTGATACCACTGCTCTGCAACTTTTTTCCATCCTTCTTCAGTGGAGGGGTACTGGAGGAGCTCCTCCTTGTATTCTTCGATGATGGCCTGCACCACTTCTCTGACCACAATGCTGATGGTGTTGGGTGGCACCCTCCAGCCTACTGCATGCTCCTGTAGGTGGTCCCTGAGGCCAGGTGGCACAGAGTGAGTGCCACCTTGAGCCCAGGTTCCAGGCTGGGCTGGAAGTTGGTGCTCTGCTTGGTCAACCTGGGTGTCAGGTGCTGCACAAGTTCGTCAAACATGGCTGGAGGCATCCTCATGAAGTTCTGGAACGCCCGAGTGTCTTCGCTCCTGAGCTCCACCATCAGCTTGTTGTACAGTCCGTCCTCTGCTCTTCTGGTGAACCATCTTTGAACCCAGACTTTTTTTGGGTGCCTCCTTTTCTTCTTGTAGTAGAGTTCACAGAGCCTGTAGATGGTTTCGCACTGTTGCAGAAGGATGGTGGCTGCCGAAAGGACTTTGTCACAATCCATGGTGGACATGACTGGATGCTGTGGAAGAGCAAGAGTCAGATGAAGGCTGCAGAGGTCTGCACAGCTTGGCTGCTGTTCTGAAAGTGAGATGCAGGCGAGTTGCTCCCCCTTTTTATAGGCAATATAGGTGTCCCTTTGCATCCTCTAGGCATCCTCTAGGCATCCTCTAGACATCCTTAATATCCGAGATAGGTCCCCTCTGCGAACGTTTTTTTCATTTTACACGCTTTGTTTCCATGCTGCATCCGTTCTGCATCCGTTCTGCATCCGTTCTGCATCCGTTCTGCGTCCGTTCTGCTTCCTCCCTGCGTCCGGGCGGATGCGAGTTGCGCGGATACGCAGCGGATGCCTAGAAGATATAGCGGATATGTAACAGATGCATAACGGATGCGTAACGGACGCGTAGCGGATGCGTAGCGGATGCGTAATGGATGCAGAACGGACAAACTGGATACATTTTCCTCGCAAAAGTTTTGGGCAGCCCAAAACTTTCGGAGCGGATGAAACGTCAATAAACAGATGCTGGACGGATAGAGAGGAAGCAAAGCGGAGGCAGTGAGTACATCGCGTTTTCGAACTGATGGCAAGGTTTTTTGTCCATTTTACATTCTCTGTGCATCCGTTGGTTCAGTGTGACATGTGTTCTGTATGTAAAGTGGATGACTCCAAATCTACCATTCTGATTG
>BLBF01000053.1:15697880-15735347 GCA_015471245.1 Laticauda colubrina
ATCTATCTATCTATCTATCTATCTATCTATCTATCTATCTATCTATCATTTCTATCTATCTATCCATAAAATAAACAACATACAATGCATAACAGATAAACAGCACAATTAAAATATTCATGTTAAAAATTAAGAAACTAATACTTGTAAAAAACTAATAACTAATAATAAAATGAAATAACCAAGCTATAAAATCAAAATAAATGAATTTGAAATAAAGATGATAAACTGGAAAATTAATTAATTTGAAAGATCAATATATTGTAAAATGATGACTTCAATACTGATCTCCAGATGATCCACTGAAAAGTTGGGTCTCAAGTAGCATCTAGAACAGGGGTGTCAAACTCATGTCATCACAGCAGCATCATGTGATGTATCGGGAGTTTTTCTCCCTTTCCATGGTTAAGAGTACCGCAGCTACTAATTATAGGAGTATGAATATGTGAGATATAATTTCCATTCATTTAGTACCCACCTGCCTTCTGCCACCTCACTAATTTTCATCTCCAGTATTTTATTTCAAGGTTGTAGCTTTGTTTTCTATTTATTTAACTGATTTGTAAACAATATACAATATATACAATATAAACAATATATATAAGGAAAAACAATATACCTCACCTAAGGTTAGTCTGACAAAGGACAGAAATTCATATCCCATCCCATTTTTGTGTGTTCACATCGCGTTGATATATTCTGTTTGGATTCTAAGGGCTCTGTTTTACAGGGCTATAATTATTGCCCTTTTATTTGTTTTATTCCTAGTCCTGTCTGATCAGGGTGAAGGTTACTGAGTAAGAGATTGATGGTGTTATTAAGATAATCCATCATAGGAAAGGCAGCAAGTCAATATCTGAGTGGCAAAACTGAAAGGTTAGAGAGAATACTTTTTCTCAGAAACTGAGATAAGAATCTTAGCAATTAATTATATGCCCCAGGCACTTATAACCAGTTGATGCCTTTCCCAACTGGATGCCTTCCAGCTACATTATTTGCAGAATTCTCAGCCAGATTGTCAATTTGGGGGTGATGCTATTCCCAATATATTTCATGAGAAAATTTTGAGAAACACTGGACTACAGAGATCTACATTTGGTAGATATTTTGTGTACTGCTTTGTTAGCATATTTGTCAAATAGATCATAGCTTTACTGAAAAAAAAAGCCAAAATTGATTATAAGGTAACTTTTATTTTTCACTTCAAAGCATTTGTGGGCATCTGCAAAAAGTGAAGATTACAGGAAACTTTGCATATTCTGTTCCTTATATACTAGCAGGCAACGTTGTGACCAACTACAAAATGGTGGAACTTGCTTTGTGATGTCATGTTGCACATTTTGTCCTTTTGCTATCATTGTGCTTGGAAAAGGAAACCTGTATGTCTGGGATTGGATTAATATTGGTGATGGCAAGGAAAGTAAAGGACAGGAGAATGAAGAAATTGGGGAGCAGAAGAAACTGTTATTTGAGGGTCAAGAAGTTGTTATATCTCAGTTGTTAAGACTTTTCCTTTAAAACATAGAGAACTCTTTAGTCTTAAGAGCTTTGTTGCTCAGATATTTTTATGGTAAATGTGATGCGTATTTATGATCTGTGTATTTCTGGATGTTATAATGCTTTCTAGTTGATTAGTATATTTTATTATTGTAATATTTCATATTTTATTATAATACTATATAAACTTGATGCATTGTGTTGTTTCATATGATTGTTTAAAATTATGAACATTCTATTATAGAAGAGAATAGAATTTTTTATTGGCCAAGTGTAATTGGACATACAAGCAATTTGTCTATTATTTAGAAAGCTTAGAGAGTACTGAAGATAAAAGAAAACAATAAAAATGCCTGCTTTTAATCGAAGTATAGGTTATCAATATTAAAGACATAAGTTTATTTGATTTGCAATCCAAAGTTAAGAGTAACATAAAAACAAATGATTGCATCAAAGTACTGAATTAAGGCCCTGTCACACTGGCTGACGGATGCAAAACGTTTGTAAAAAGGACACAGCGGATGAGAAAAATGTTCCATCCATTGTTATCCGCTCTCAAAAGGGGCAAAAATTTGCATAATCAGAGCGGACAACACGGAAAGGAACGGACGGGGGGAGGACATAGGGCGAATGGAAAGCAGATGCTCCACGGAAGCTAAGCGGATGGAAGCGGATGGGAGTGGATGGCACATCCGCAAGGTTTCCAGGGGAGCACAGCAAAGCGGACGTGGAATGGAAAGAGCGGATGCAGAGCGGACGCCGAGTGGATGAAGCGGATGCCGAGCGGATGCCGAGCGGATGAAACGGATGCAGAGCAGAAGCCGAGCGGAAGCCTATGGGAAGCCTAGCGGATGCCTAGCGGATGCCAAGCGTTCACTGTGCATGCGGGGAGGATGCATTGCGTCAGCCCCGTGGATAAAAAGGGAAGCAGCTCCCAAGCAGGTCACCATTCAGAGGAAAGGCCTGCTTCCAGACACAGCTCTCCAGCCAGCCAGCCAGCCAGCCAGCCAGCCAGCCGGCAACCCAACAACCATGGGGAAGAAACGGAAGCCTCTGCCATCTGCTGCCAGCCCTGGCAAGAGGGACAGGGCCACCGTCCCACCCCCTGGCCCTGACTCTGCTTCTGCTGGGGCTTCTGCTGCCTGGCCTTGATCTTCTGGTGCTGGGGCTTCTGCTGATGCTGCTTCTGGAGGTGGTGCTTCTGCCGATGCTGCTTCTGGTGGTGGTGCTTCTGCTGGTGCTTACTCTGCTGATGTTGCTTCTGGTGGTGGTGCTTCTGCTGATGCTGCTTCTGGTGGTGATGCTTCTGCTGGTGCTTACTCTGCTGGCACTGCTCCTGGTGCAGGTGCTTCTGCTGGTGCTTACTCTGCTAGCACTGCTCCTGGTGCTGGTGCTTCTGCTGGTGCTTACTCTGCTGGCGCTGCTCCTGGTGCTGGTGCTTCTGCTGGTGCTTACTCTGCTGGCGCTGCTCCTCGTCCTGCTGGTCGTGCTGGTGCTGCTGGTGCTGCTGGTCCTGCTTTTGCTGCTACTGTTGTTGCTGCTGCTGCTAGTGGTGGTGGTGTGGAGGAGCAGCCCCTACAACCTCAAAGCCCCTCTGATGAGGGCCCTTATGGCCCTGCCAAAGGGAGGAAGAGGCAGACGCGTGAACGGGAGAGGAGGCAGTACAACATAGAAGAGGAACATGAGGAGGAGGTGCTGGAGTGGCTGAGGGAGAACGAGTATCTATGGCGGAAGGGACACAGGCTCTATCGTGACACCAAAAGAAAGCAGGCTGCTTGGATAGAGAAGGAGGAGAGCCTGGGCTACACTTCGGAGGTGCTCCTCGGCTGGTGGAAGCACATGCACACCTGGTACAGGAAGCTGCACCTCAAGAAATCTGGCCAGGCCACGGTCAAGCTGACGGACAGAGAGACCTACGTCTGACGGACAGAGAGACCTACGCTGCCAGGTGCAGCTTCCTGGAGGGTGAGATCTGCCAACGAGGAGCAGTCCCTCTCACAACCCTCTCTCTCAGGCAGCCTGCTGAGAGCCAGTCCTCTTCGAGCCAAGAGTCAGCTCCTGTGTCCAGGCAGGTATCTGTGGAGCGTGCCACGACGGAGACCCCCCCCTCACAGCTGCACTACCCATGGCGGAGCGCATGGAGGACCCCCTAATGCAGTGGGAGAAAGGAGACGGCACTTCCACCACAGCCCAACCCGCATCCACCCCCAGCTCCACCTCCACAGAAAGGCAGAGAGGCAAACTGGAGGGGCAGAGCCACACTGTCCTGCTGGAGATAAGAGATAGCATCAGGAGCAGTGTAGATCTCCTCTCTCAGCTGGTACACACCAACGTCCCATCCTCCAACTGCAGGTCCTTCCTCACCTACGTCAACCAGACTGGAGCAGTGGAGTGGCAAGACAGGATGATAGATGATTAATGGATGCTTCCTTCAGCCTGTCTCATCACACCGGTGAGATTGGGCCATGTATGTTGGGTGGGCCTACAATGAACAGGGCATTTAATAAAGAGTTGTGTTTATGTTGACATGTGTTGATGAATGATTACATTATTATTGATAATAAAGGGCCATAGGTGTGGCACCTGGGAGGATGGACCATACAGTCCCACTATGCTTGCACTGGAGGTTTATCTATCCCACAACTATTACCCATCCCAAAGGTTTATCTATCCCAAACTATTACCCATCCCATCCCTGCCCATCCCACTGCTATCTTAATCCATCCCAAAGGTATCCCTGCCCATCCCACAGCTATTACCATCCCAAAGGTATCCCTGCCCATCCCACTGCTATCCTTACCCATTCCACAAGCATGCAAAAGCTTAAACCATTTCTAAAAGTTTCCACCAAGACTTCATTTAATAAAATAAATGAAGCAAGTGTGTGAAGCAAAGATAATCTTTATTAATAACTAGCTGTAAAAGAAAAATGACCCAAGTCAAGTGTCCAAAGCAAAAATAAAGTCAACAGGTAGCCACCCAGTCTCTGGCACTCTTCGTGGTCACTCGGAGGCCTGCCCAGTCTCAGGGGTGAAGAGTCCAGGTGCTGTGGAGGTGGCTGCTGCTGGAATGCTGGTCTGAAGCACCACTGCGGTGCCTGGCCCCGAGAGGACAACAGGGGACGGTGTGTTGAGGAAGCTCTCAGACAGCTGGCTCAGCCCCGTGATGTTGAGAGCCCCTTCCTCCAGGACTTGGGGTGTCAGTCCCAAGACCGATGACAGATGTTCTGAGGCCAGGCTTGGCTGTGGGATGGAGGAAGGAGCAGTGTAGTGGGGCTGTCTGGTCTGCAGGTGGGTGAGGACTGGCGTCGGTGGCATCAGTGGCGTGGGGGGCATTGGTGCCGTCGGTGGCATCAGTGGCACCAGTGGCGTCCGATGTACCTGTGCCTGGACTGGGAAGGGCTGCCTGTGCTGCTGGACCTCCTGGTAGCCGTAGCCTTTGTAGGGTAGGGCCTGTGGAAAGCCTTGGAAGGGCAGTGACATCACCTGGGGTGGAGGAGCAGACCTGGACTGGGTGGGAGCAGGTTCATCTTGGGACCACCTAGAGGAGCATGCAGTACGGCTGGAGGGTGCCACACAACACCATCAGCATTGTGGTCAGAGAAGTGGTGCAGGCCATCATCGAAGAATACAAGGAGGAGCTCCTCCAGTGCCCCTCCACTGAAGAAGGCTGGAAGAAAGTTGCAGAGCACTGGTATCAGAAGTGGAACTTCCCCCACACCGTTGGAGCCATAGATGGCAAGCACGTGGCCTGAAAAGCTCCAGCCAAGTCAGGGTCCACTTATTTCAACTACAAGGGCTTCTTCAGCATCATCCTCTTCGCCATGGTTGATGCTGACTACAAGTTCATGTACATCGATGCTTCAGGCAACGGCTCATCTTCAGATGCCCAGGTATACAGCGCCAGTCACCTCAGGGAGGGGCTGGAACACAACCTCATCATGGGCTTCCCAGATCCAAACCCCCTGCCCAACGACACACAAGATGTGTCCTACTTCATCATGGGGGATGATGCCTTCTCCCTCAGAACCTACCTCATGAAGCCCTACACTTCCAGATGCCTCACCTGTGAAGAGAGGATCTTCAACTACAGGCTGTCCAGGGCAAGGCGGGTGGTGGAGAATGACTTTGGCATCCTGGCCAACAGGTTCCAGGTACTTCTCACCACCATGCAGCATCGCCCACAGACCGTGAGGAGGATCGTGGAAGCTTGCTGCATCCTGCACAGTCTCATGCGCACCCGCTACCCAGTGTTGTAGAACAGGCTCGTGGACCTCCAACAAGGCAATGGGGACATGGAGCCTGGGGAATGGAGGCAAGGGCGAAACCTGATCGACACTGAGGATGTGCCTGATAGATACTGTAGATGTGCAAGGCCCCAACAGAGCTTCACGTGAAGGGAAGAAGCAGCGCAACCTCCTGAAACACTGGTGCAACTCCCCAGCTGGAGCAGTGGAGTGGCAAGACAGGATGATAGATGCTTAATGGATTCTTCCTTCAGCCTGTCTCATAACATTGATGAGATTGTGCCATGTATGTTGAGTGGCCCTACAATGAACAGGGCATTTAATAAAGAGTTGTGTTTATGTTGAAATGTGTGGATCAATGATTACATTGTTATTGATAATAAAGGGCCAAAGGTATGGCCCCTGGGAGGGTGGACCATACAGTCCCACTATGCTTGCACTGGAGGGTTATCTATCCCACAGCTATTACCCATCCCAAAGGTATCCCTGCCCATCCCACTGCTATCTTAACCCATCCCACAAGCATGTAAAGGCTTAACCATTTTCTAAAAGTTTCCACCAATACTTTATTGACTAAAAGAACTGAAGCAAGTGTGTGAAGCAAAGATAATCTTTATTAATAACAAAGCAAAATGCCCCAAGTGTCCCAAGCAAAGATAAAGTCATCAGGTAGCAACCCAGTCTCTGGCACTCTTCTCAGTTATTCTGAGGCATGCCCATAGTCTCAGGGGTGAAGGGTCCAGGTGCTGTGGAGGTGGCTGCTGCTGGAGTGCTGGTCTGAGGTGCCATTGGGGTGCCAGGCCCCGAGGGGACAACAGGGGATGGTGTGTGGAGGAAGCTCTCAGAGAGCTGGCTTAGTCCTGTGATGTTGAGAGCCCCTTCCTCCAGGACATGGGGTGTCAGTCCCAAGACCGATGACAGATGTTCTGAGGCCGGGCTTGGCTGTGGGGTGGAGGAAGGAGTAGTGTAGTGGGGATGTCTGGTCTGCAGCTGAGCGAGGTGAGGCATGGGTGGCATCCGTGGCATGGGTGGCATCTGTGGTGTGAATGGCATCGGTGGCGTGGGTGGCATCGGTGGTGTCGGTGGCATCAGTGGCATTGGTGGCACCGGTGGCATCCGATGTACCTGTGCCTGGACTGGGAAGGGCTGCCTGTGCTGCTGGACCTCCTGGTAGCCGTAGCCTTGGTAGGGTAGGGCCTGTGGAAAGCCTTGGAAGGGCAGTGACATCACCTGGGGTGGAGGAGCAGGCCTGGACTGGGTGGGAGCAGGTTCAACTGGGTCTGGAGGGTTGTGAAGAAGACCGGTGATCCTGTCCTTTATCACCTGGTACTGTGATTCCAACATGTTCATGAGGGTCTGGTTGATGTAGGTGAGGAAGGGCTTGCGGTTGGAGGATGGGACGTTGGTGCGTACCAGCTAAGAGAGGAGATCTACGCTGCTTCTGATGGTGTCCCTGATCTCCAGCAGGACAGTGTGGCTCTGCCCCTCCGGTCTGCCTCTCTGCTTTTCTGTGGAGGTGGAGCTGGGGGTGGATGTGGGTTGGCCTCTGGTTGAAGTGCCCTCTCCTTGCTCCCACTGCATCAGGGGGTCCTCCACGCACTCCGCCACAGGTAGTGCATCGGGCCGGGTGGGTCTCCATCATGGCATGCTCCACAGATACCTGACTGGACACAGGAGCTGACTCTTGGCCAGAAGAGGACTGGGTCTCAGCGGGCTGCCTGAGAGAGAGGGTTTTCAGAGGGGCTGCTCCTCAGTGGCAGATCTCACCCTCCAAGAAGCTGCACTTGGCCATCATGTAGGTCTCTCGGTCCATCAGCTTGACCGTGGCCTGGCTAGATTTCTTGAGGTGCAGCTTCCCGTACCAGGTGTGCATGTGCTTCCACCAGCCGAGGAGCACCTCCAAAGTGTAGCCCAGGCTCTCCTCCTTCTCTCTCCAAGCAGCCTGCTTCCTTTTGGTGTCTTGATAGAGCCTGTGTCCCTTCTGCCAAAGATATTCCTTCTCCCTCAGCCACTCCAGCACCTCATCCTCATGTTCCTCTTCGATGGAGTATTGCCTCCTCTCCCGTTCACACGTATGCCTCTTCCTCCCTCTGGCAGGGCCATATGGGCCCTCATCAGAGGGGCTTTGAGGTTGTAGGGGCTGCTCCTCCACACCACCAGCAGCAGCAGCAACAACAACAGTAGCAGCAAAAGCAGGACCACCACCACCACCAGCAGCACCAGCACCAGGAGCACCAGGAGCAGCACCAGAAGAGTAAGCACCAGCAGCGCCAGCAGGACTAGCAGGACCAGGATCAGCAGCAGCAGAGTAAGCACCAGGAGCGCCAGCAGGACCAGGAGCACCAGGAGCACCAGCAGCACCAGCAGCACCAGCAGCACCAGCAGGACCAGGAGCAGTGCCAGCAGAGTAAGCACCAGCAGAAGCACCAGCACCAGGAGCAGAACCAGCAGAGTAAGCCCCAGCAGAAGCACCAGGAGCAGTACCAGCAGAGTAAGCACCAGCAGAAGCACCAGCACCAGGAGCAGCGCCAGTAGAAGCTCCAGCACCAGAAGAGTCAGCCCCAGCAGCAGAAGCCCCAGCAGAAGCAGAGTCAGGGCCAGGGGGTGGGATGGTGGCCCTGTCCCTCTTGCCAGGGCTGGCAGCAGATGGCAGAGGTTTCCGTTTCTTCCCCATGGTTGTTGGCTTTCTGGCTGGCTGGCTGGCTGGCTGGAGCTGTGTCTGGCAGCAGGTCTTTCCTCTGAATGGTGACCTGCTTGCGAGATGCCTCCCTTTATATCCGTGGGGCTGATGCAATACATCCTCCCCGCATGCGTAGTGAATGCTCTTCATCCGCTAGGCTTCCGCTCTGCATCCGCGTCATCCGCTCTGCATCCGCTCGGCATCCGCTCCTTCCACTGCGCATCCACTTCGCTGTGCTCCCCCAGAAGCCCTGCGGATATGCCATCCGCTGCCATCCGCTTCCATCTGCTAGGCTTCCATGGAGCATCCGTTTTACATCCCCTCTACATCCTCCCCCCGTCTGTTCCTTTCCGTTGTTGTCCGCTCTGTTTATGCAAATTCAGGGCATTTTTGAGAGTGGATAACAATGGATGGAACATTTTCTCGTCCACTGTGTCCTTTTTAGAAATGTTTTGCATCCGTCAGCCAATGTGACAGGTCCTTTAGATATAATAAATTCAGGGAGAGAGCTTTTTGATTGGAAGGAAAAAATTAGTATTATTTTGTGCATCTGCAGTAAATCTATGCATTTTTTATTATCCTTTTATAAAGGACAAATCTAATTGAAAATGCTGACCCAAGTTCTTGTTTCCTTGAATGCACATAGATTTTGGTGATATACTGTGTTACAGAGTTCTCCTTTTTAAAGAATCTATCTGAAATTCATAAGAGATTGCTGATCAAAATTCCATAAAAACAGCTATTTTTCAGGGAGGTTTTCTTAGTTATGTTTATATAACTGCTTTTTTAAGTACCTTTCTTTTTTAATTATCTTTTTAAATTTTTTTATATATATTATGAATATAAAAGGAAATTTTCATATATCCCTTTGATTTTTGCAGTTCACAGGAGTCAACTTTTACAGCTAAAAATAGTCCTGTTATCTAACCTTGCAATTTGGAATATAACAGGAATTAAGTGAATGATACAACTCAGTATAGCTTTAGCTGTATTTCCAATGCTTGCCTTGATTCTGCCTTTGCCGGCTGGGAAATCCTATGAGTTGAAGTCCACACATCTTAAAGTTGCAAAGTTGAGAAAAACTACCCTGTAGCAATGGAGAGGAAGATTTGATATAAGTACTGAGAACAGCATTTTTTTTTCACAGTATATGGATGTTTAACACTCAAGGCAAAGATAATAAGAAATACTAATGTTCTTACATAGGTGGAAACAGTTTCTCTCTATAGATATCCCTGGTCTTATGTTGTTTCTCAAATTTGATAGCTTTTATTATAAATATCCTTTGTGTATCTACTGGGAAAGCAGACATACTTACTGCCTTGTAATATATAAACTAAATTGAAAATGTTAACAGAGTGGCTGCAATAACACATTCTCTAAAGTAAATTCTGGAAGCTACATTCCATATTTTTCATTGTCCAATTCAAATTAATAGATTTTTCTATTTGTGTTGATTCAGTTCTAATAAACCCTTATCATGTTCCTCTTTCATACGCAAGGCGAGACAATGTAATAGTTTCATATAATTAGGAAGAAACCACAATTCCCACGAAACCTAGGTATGATATATTTGTTCATATGATGGTTGTTAAACCATCTGATTTGAAATCTTAATTTGATCTTACTTAAAAAAAAATTATACAGATTATAATTTCCTGTATATCAATATTTTTCCAATCCATTAATAGTAAATTTTTAGATTTCCTCATCTTACATGCAAAAAATAGGTTGGAAAAGAGAGAACATATAAGGTTGATATGGCTCACAATTACAAGTAAGAAGCTGAATTCATGCTTATGAATCAAACCATTCTCCTGAGAAACATACTCAAAAACAAGACTTGTGCTCCAAGTTTATTTCATGTGTTTATTTACTTGTGCTCTTTATTTTAGTGTTTCAAACATTTTCATAGCTATCTGTGATCTTGAGTATCTAAAGAACAAATATTGTAATATTCATAGTTGCTTAATGTCCAAGTTTAATTTATACAAATCTGCTGCAGATGAAGAAATGAAGTTATAAATGGACTGAAGATTAAATAAAATGCAACTAATAAGCTTTCTTAAGATGTTTCTGGAGGTTGGGATGATTTCATTGATATTTGTGGGATGATTGTTTCTTTAATCTTATTTCCCACAAAGAGTTGAAGGGGACAGTTGAAAACTCTAGATAAAATAAATTATTTCTTCTACTCCCCATCATTTGCTAGAAGATGAAAATGGACTATTCAAAGTGCGCTTGTCTGCAAGTGTTATTGAAATAAACAGAATATTCATTAAAAATGTATGTAAACTTTTTTCATATGTAAATAACTTTTTTTTCAAAGGAAAAGGATACTTTTTAATGATTGCAGTTCCATTAACACTAGAATAAGAGGCAGAAATTCAACTAATGCAGCCTTTTATGGTACCTCAAAAAAAAAAGGGAAATCTACTATACATTTGTTGAATTTCTGTCTGTTATATCATGTTGAAGACATAGGAGCTCTTAAAAATGGCAACTCTTTCCAATACAATCTGAACTATAAGTAATCCCTGAGTTTGTTGAATGATCTTTTGAAGTTATAACAGCACTGAAAAAAATGATTTACAATCATTTTTCACATTTACAACCATTGTGGCATTCACATGATCATGTGATCAAAATTAACATGCTTGGCAATTGATTCATATTTATGACGGTTGCAGTGTTTTGGGGTGATGTGATTATCTTTTGCTACTTTTTGACAAGTAAAATCAATGGGAACTTAATAACTATGTTACTAAATTGTTACTAATGCAGTGATTCACTCAACAACTATGGGAAGAAAGGTCATAAATTGGGGCAAAACTCATTTAACAAATACCTCACTTAGCAGCAGAAAAATTGGGCTCTATTGTGATTGTAATTCAAGGATTTTCTGTATATGCCCGTAAAGCAATCCATTCATTAATTTGCAGTACTTTTGTTCCAGATAAAGATGCTAGATCCTGGTTTGAAGCCAACAATTTTTTGATATTTGAGACCTTCAGCTTTTCAGACAGTGTGATCATTTTGATGGGGGCATTACAAAAGTTGAAATCTAGAGGATGTTATCATCAAATTTGCAGAAAACATTCAGCTGATAAGAATAGCCAAAACTGCAGAAGATAGGTTCAAGATCTAGAAGGATCTTGACAGACTTGAACACTGGGCCCTATTTAACAAAATGAAATTAAAATGTTGATAAAAGTAAGGTTTTACATTTAGGCAAGAAAAAACAAATGGACAAATATAGAATAGGTGGCACCTGGCTCAATAGTAGAAATTATGAGAGGGATCTTGGGCCAGCAGTGTGCTGCAGCTGGCAAAAAAACCCAGCATAGTACCAGGCTACATTAGTAGAGGGATAGAATCAATGAATGTTAATTCCACTTTATAATGCCTTGATAAGACATACTTGGAATATTACATCTGGTTTTGGTCACCACAATATAAAAAATATGTTGAAACTCTAGAAAGTGCAGAGAAGAGCAACAAAGATGATTAGGAAACTGAATGCTAAAACAAAGAAAGAACGGTTGCTGGAATTATGTCTGGTTGAATGAAATGAAGGACTAGGGGTGACATAATAGCAGTGATCCAATATCTAAGGGGCTGCCACAAAGAAGAGTAGGCCAGTCTATTCTCCAAAACATCTGAAGGGAGGACAAGAAGCAATGGATGGAAAATAATCAAGGAGAGAACCAACTTAGAACTAAGGAGACATTTTCTGATAAAACAGTAAACCAGTGGAGCTACTTGTTTCCAGAAGTTGTGAGTGGTCCGACAGTAGATATTTTAAAGAAGAAATTGGACAACCATTTGTTTGAAATGGTATAGGGTTTCCTGCTTGAGCAGGAGGTTGGACTAGGAGACCTCCACAATCCCTTCCAAGCAGTGGTGGTATTCTACCTGTTTGGCCCGGTTTTGCAGATCCGGTAGCAGTGATGAGCAGCAGAGACCGAACCGATTCTCTCCACCATTCTGCTGTTGGGCCCACCCTCCTGCCCAGGATCCCATACTCACGTTTATCCTCTGAATTTGAAGCACAGCTGCTTTGCGCAACACAGAAGAGTGCCGTGCGGAAGCTGCTGAAGTGACTGGGATTGTGCAGGCTTGCAGGAGGTGAATTAAAATGGCTCTGCGCTTGCCCAAAGTATGCATTTGGCACATGTGCGCATGCAAAAGTGTGTGCACATGCACAAAGCACACCCACCAAGCCACACCCACAAAACCCATGTTAAAAATATTGAATCCCACCACTGCTTCCAAGCCTGTTATTCTGTTATATTCAGTGTGTGCTTGTCCTAATAATTACCTAGTCTTTTGTAAAATAAATAATTTTGTCTGTTCTCCCAATCCAGATTAAGATTGTGATAGGGAAGGCAGAATGTATTTTTTCATGTACCTTATACCCCAGTTCTCAAAAACTATTCAGAATATATATTTAACATTGAGAATTTAATTTCTTTATTGGCTTGTATAGCATGAGTAGGCTATGATGTATAGGAAGTATGGAATTTATAATTTGTCACACCTAGAGGAATACTGAGCTGGGAAAGGATGATCTGACCAGAGATGGTATTCAGCTGGTTTGGACAGGTTCTGGCTGGCAGTGAAAATTTTGACTGGTTCAGAGAAGCAAGCTCTCCAAACCGGTAGAATTTTTTTTTTTTTTTTTTTTTGGGGGGGGGGAATCACCACTGATCTGGACAGATAAAGAGAGGAATAGAAGGCTATTACTATTTTTAAGTAACTGTCTACTCTACACCATTGCGTTAAATGTAGAAATCCAATAGACTTTACTGCTGTGACAGTTTAATTTTCCTACCAGCACAAGTGCAGCATGTGAAGGTTAAAAGAACAGTACCTAATTTAATCATGTTGCTTTAGCAACACAATGTGGGATACAAAATAGTCTCCTTGGCAACACTCTTATCTGTTTGATTAAGAATAGTCATAAACATGGAAGCTGCTTTTAATAAGAAGCAGAATCATAGATAAGTTCCTTTTATAGCTATGGAGGTTGTGATCTGATACAAAATTCAATTCTGAAATGAATGGAAACATTATCTGTTTGCAAAGAAGTCATGTGGCTCCAACGGCGATCTCAGCTTATTTAAATTTGCTTTTAAGATGGGGGAAAAACAGTTGTTTGTGCCATAATAATATATTGTCCCAATTTAGTGGAGTTTTTTTTCCTGCAAGTAAACCCAAATGAATAAAATACAACTTATTTTAGATTTTCACATATAAGATTAACCTTTTTGTTGTTTCTTTTCAAAATTGGTTTATTTAGACCCACATTCAATTGTTTATGTTCCAAATGTTTTTTTTTTCTGAGATGGCATGGGTAAACTATACTGAAGAATTGTAAATATGTTTTCCCCAAAACATTATTTTGCCTTTGAATCTGAAGCAGTGCATGAGCCGAATAAACAGCTTTAAGACCCAGAGTGGAAAGTGAGGGGAAACAGTTCTTAATAATTAGTCCCTTGCATACAAAATTTGTTAATTTAGGAACCTAGAAAACTAATTGAACAAAACAGAGCTAATAAAAAAAAACTGCTTTCGGAAATGAGTGCATTGGGCTGGAAGGGAATGGGTGTTAAGCTTTCATTTTATTGTTTTTCCATATTATTTTCCAATATGATTCTCAGGTAGATCACCAAATGAGGTCTTTCTACTCACTTTAGTTCTTGTAATGGTTTTGTTTGCATTGTCAGCAGTGATCCTTGGACCAGGCAGATAATTTGATGAAAATACCAAATGCTGCAATTGGATAATTATATTTGTCAAAGAGGACAGGAATAAGACAACACTATTAGCTTTAATTGGTGGCATTTGCCTTAGTTTCTTATTTTATTATGGAACTGAGTTGTAACTCTTAAATTCTGGTCTAAATGTGGCAGTGGAAAATCCCTTTCTTTAAACTTGGGCCTGTTTGGTCATGTGTAAAGCATGTGTTTAACTGAAAATGCCTTCAGGGCGCACATATTGAAAGAGCTGAACTTAATATGTTTCAATTTTGTCCTCCTGACAAGCATATGAAGTAAGTTAAGCTAAACAATAGTGACTGGCTTGAGGTTACTTGAATTTCATGGCTCAGTGGAGATTTGAATATTACCCTAATCCAACAATGATACATGGCTTTGTCATTCCCTCCCACTGCAGTGCTCCATCATTTAAAGGCTGTTTTTAAAATGTTGCTAAATGTGTTGTTCCTACAATATGTTCTTACAGTAGACTCTCAGAAGAATGGAGAGTTGATTCCCTAGAGGGGAATGCAGCAATCATTCGAACCCAGGATAACAAGATAATCCAGGTAATCAAAAAAGTAGCTCATGGCTACCAAAACCTACTAAATATACTGCCTTTGCCTTCCTAGAGCAGTTTTATAGTTTTTTTAAAATTATTCCTCTGAAATGGCATACACATACTTTTTGAAACAAAACATACAAAACTAGTTAACTTGTTCCTCCTGGAATATCCTATCCTTTCAAAATCATAATCCCATTTCAAGAAAGAATTCAACAAAACCAATCACATCTTTTGGTGTATCTATACATCTATACTATTGTTAATCTTTGCATGTGTGTAATGTGGACAGATGGATACGTTAATCCCATGTCACACTGGCCAACGGATGCAAAAAGGACACAGCAGACGAGCAAAATGTTCCATCCGTTGTTATCCGCTCTCAAAAGGGGCAAAAATTTGCATAACCGGAGCGGATAACACAGACGCGGGGAGGACGCAGGGCGGATGCAAAGCAGATGCGGAACGGAAGCCTAGCGGATGGAAGCGGATGGAAGCGGATGGGAGCAGATGGGAGTGGGTGGCACATCCGCAGGGCTTCCGGGGGGCCTCAGCGAAGCGGACGCAGAATGGAAAGAGTGGATGCAGAGTGGAAGCCTAGCGGATGCACAGCGGAAGCCTAATGGATGCCTGGCGTTCACTGCGCATGCGGGGAGGATGCATTGCATCAGCCCCGTGGATATAACGGAAGCAGCTCGGAAGCAGGTCGCCATTCAGAGGAAAGACCTGCTGCCGGACACATCGACTGCCTTGCCTGCCCTGCCTGCATGTCTGCCTGCCAGCCTCCCTGCCAGCCTTGCTGCCAGCCTTGCTGCCAGCCTCCCTGCCAGCCGGTCTGCCTGCCAATGTTGCTGCCTGCCTT
Source organism: Laticauda colubrina (assembly GCA_015471245.1). NCBI lineage: Eukaryota > Metazoa > Chordata > Lepidosauria > Squamata > Elapidae > Laticauda > Laticauda colubrina. The sequence goes on from BLBF01000053.1 coordinate 15,713,487, forward strand.
CCTGCCAGCCTTGGTTCATGTCTGCCTGCCAGCCTTCCTGCCAGCCTTGGTTCATGTCTGCCTGCCAGCCTTGGTGCCAGCCTTGGTGCCAGCCTTCCTGCCAGCCTTCCTGCCAGCCTTCCTGCAAGCCTCGGTGCCTGCCTCCCTGCCAGCCTTCCTGCCAGCCTTGGTTCCTGCCAGCCTCCCTGCCAGCCAGCAACCCCACAACCATGCGGAAGCACAGCAAGCCTCAGCCATCTGCTGCCAGCCCTGGCAAGAGGGACAGGGCTACCATCCCGCCCCCTGGCCCTCACTCTGGTTCTGATGGGGCTTCTGCAGCATGGGCTCGCTCTTCTGGGGCTGGCGCTTCTGCTGCTTCTGCTTCTGGAGGAGCTGATGACAAGCACTCCAGCACCAGCCACCTCCACAGCACCTGCACCCTTCGCCCCTGAGACTGAGCGACCAAGAGGAGCGCCAGAGACTCATTTTTGTCTTGCTTTGGGATGGGTTAGGATACCTGTGGGATGGGTAATAGCTGTGGGATGGGTTAGGATAGCAGTGGGATAGATAAACCTCCAGTGCAAGCATTGTGGGACTGTATGGTCCACCCTCCCAGGTGCCACACCTAGGGCCCTTTATTATCAATAATAATGTAATAATTATCCACATATGTCAACATAAACATAACTCTTTATTAAACGCCCTGTTCATTGTCGGCGAACCAAACATACATGGCCCAATCTCATCCATGTGATGAGACAGACTGAAGGAAGCATCTATTAAGCATCTACCATCGTGTCTTGCCACTCCACTGCTCCAGCTGGGGAGTTGCACCAGTGTCTCAGGAGGTTGCGCTGCTTCTTCACTTCATGTGAGGCTCTGTTGGGGCCTTGCACATCCTCAGTGTCGATCAGGTTTCGCCCTTGCCTCCATTCCCCAGGCTCCATGTCCCCATTGCCTTGTTGGAGGTCCACGAGCCTGTTCTGCAACACTGGGTAGCGGGTGCGCATGAGATTGTGCAGGATGCAGCAAGCTTCCATGATCCTCCTCACGGTCTCTGGGCAATGCTGCATGGTGGTGAGAAGTACCTGGAACCTGTTGGCCAGGATGCCAAAGGCGTTCTCCACCACCCGTCTTTCCCTGGACAGCCTGTAGTTGAAGATCCTCTCTTCACGAGTGAGGAGTCTGGAGGTGTAGGGCTTCATGAGGTAGGTTGTGAGGGAGAAGTCGTCATCCCCCACGATGAAGTAGGGCACATCTTGTGTGTCGTTGGGCAGGGGTTCTGGATCTGGGAAGCCCACGATGAGGTTGCGTTCCAGCCCCTCCTTGAGGTGACTGGCATTGTATACCTGGGCATCTGAAGAGGAGCCGTTGCCTGAAGCATCGATGTACATGAACTTGTAGTCAGCATCGACCATAGCGAAGAGGATGATGCTGAAGAAGCCCTTGTAGTTGAAATAAGTGGACCCCGAGTTGGCTGGAGATTTGCAGGCCACGTGCTTGCCATCTATGGCTCCAACGGTGTGTGGTAAGTTCCACTTCTGATACCACTGCTCTGCAACTTTCTTCCATCCTTCTTCAGTGGAGGGGTACTGGAGGAGCTCCTCCTTGTATTCTTTGATGATGGCCTGCACCACTTCTCTGACCACAATCCTGATGGTGTTGGATGGCACCCTCCAGCTGTACTGCATGCTCCTGCAAGTGGTCCCTGAGGCCAGGTGGTGCAGAGTGAGTGCCACCTTGAGCCCAGGTTCCAGGCTGGGCCGGAAGCTGGTGTTTGCCTTGGTCAACCTGGGTGTCAGCCGCTGCACAACTTCGTCAAACATGGCTGGAGGCATCCTCATGAAGTTCTGGAACGCCCGAGTGTCTTCGCTCCTGAGCTCCACCATCAGCTTGTTGTACAGTCCGTCCTCTGCTCTTCTCGTGAACCATCTTCGGACCCAGACTCTTTTTGGGTGGCTCCTTTTCTTCTCGCAGTAGTGTTCACAGAGCCTGCAGATGGCTTCGCACTGTTGCAGAACGATGGTGGCTGCTGAAAAGACTTTGTTACAATCCACGGTGGACATGACTGGATGCTGTGGAAGAGGAAGAGCCAGATGAAGGCTGCAGAGGTCTGTACCACTGGGCTGCTGTTCTGAAAGTGAGATGCAGGCGAGTTGCTCCCCCCTTTTATAGGCAGTATAGGTTTTCTGCTAGGCATCCTCTAGGCATCCTGTAGGCATCCTCTAGACATCCTTAATATCCGAGATAGGTCCCCTCTGCGGACGTTTTTTCCGTTTTAAATGCTTTGTTTCTGTTCTGCATCCGCTCGGCATCCATTCTGCATCCGTTCTGCGTCCGTTCCGCTTCCTCCCCACGTCCGGGCGGATGGAGTTGCGTGGATGCGTAGTGGATGCCGAGCAGATATAGCGGATGCGTAACGGATGCGTAGCGGATGTGTAGCGAATGCAGAACGGACGAACTGGATACATTTTCCGCACAAAAGTTTTAGGCAGGCCAAAACTTTCTGAGCGGATGAAACGTCCATAAACAGATGCTGGACGGATAGAGAGGAAGCCAAACAAAGGCAGTGAGTACATCGCATTTTTGAACGGATGGCAAGGTTTTTTGTCCGTTTTACATTCTCTTTGCATCCGTTGGTTCAGTGTGACATGGGCTTTAAAGGCTTTCTTCTGTTAATAGAAAGGTTATTGTTCACAATTATTCATAATTAGGTTTAGAATCCTTCTCTTTTCGTTTGATACAGGTTATGGTTATTTAACCATTGAATATACATAGCAGCTTTAAAGACCATCCACATAGATAGCTTTTTCTTTTATAAAATACAAGCATTTTTGCAATTGTTCTGCCTTCTTGGAGGATATTGTGCATTTTCTATATGTATATCCTGTTACGTTCCATCTATTCCGCTGATTTCATTCATTTTCCATTATTTAAAAAGATTGTGGTTTTAACTTGAAGAGTGATTTCCTGGGCAGTAGAAACAATGTTTAACAATTACAGCCCTTCTGTAATTGAGTCCATCCACTTTGCTGCTGATTATCCATGTCATTCCTTTCACCTTTCCCAGTATTGTAGACTTCTCCAAGACTTTGCACAAAATGTCCAAAATACAATAGGGTGTACTTTGAATGATTTGTTTAATGAAGCATTTGTTTGCTTTCCTGGCTATTCATGATATTCTCAGAAGTCTCCTCCAACACAAAAGTTAAAAAAAAATGTCAATACTCTTTCTATCCAGCTTCTTAAAAATCCAATGTTCACTTCTATAAAGTTTCACAAGGAAAATCATTGCTGCACAATTTTGATATTTGTAACTATGGACCAAGCATTTGAATCTCTTTTCCATGACCTTCACTGCAACTCCACCAAGTGCTAACCTCAACAGCTATTTCCCTTGTTGTTGGTAATTAATTCAAAAAGGCAAAATCTCTTTACTATTTCATGTCAATATCTTAATTGTCAATTCTATACTGGTTGTGCTATTGTCATCATTAATTTGATTTTCTTTATATTTCAACTTAATTTCATTGTTTTCCTTGGTGCACCTTGATTTTATTTCTGCTGAACTACCCTTATTTGCTTCGGGCATTTTATCATTTTGTATTAAGAAGGCCAACATGGTCTGTTATTAAAAGATATAAATTTCTGGCAAAAGACAAATCAAGTCACATTTTGAATTTTTTCTGGGTTCAAGGTTAATGCAGCTTTCTTTTCAACAAGATTTCATTCTTAAGCAAGTATTATGTTACTTGATTCTCTTCATTTGTATCTTTTATCTGTATCTTTCATGTCAACTGTTATTAAGTATAAGTATCAGAATTAATGCTATAAATGTATATAAAGCATCTCTTTATATAGTAAAAATATTTAGAAGGTACAGTTAAGAGGTCATTCTTATGAGATCAGTAAATCAAGAACTTCAGCTTTTGAAAACAAATTAACAAAGAGCTATTGACTTAATTGAGTTGTAGGATGAAATTATGATTTGGAATCTTGCACCATAACCAACCAAACCCCCCCCCCCCCCGATTTTACATTCTATCTCTATCTACAGGAAACCTGAGAAAGATTTAGAGGGTTTTTTTTTTCTTTCCTCTTTCTTTATGCCAAACTATGGACTTTCTTGTTTTATATTATTATAATCCTTCTATATTGGGGTAAGGCTGGTTTAAAAATGTAGCCAAAATGTACTCTTTTCTTTTTTTATTCTGAAGAAAACATTCAGAAGACTGATATAGACTTTAATTCATTGCTACTGCTCTTTTATGGCTAATTTAGTATTGCCTCAAAGTGATTCATTATTATAAAAGGTAGGAGGTTAGTGAATGACTGTTCTTCATCTCCAGCAATAATCATGAATATAATTGACTGTGAGTATAGCTACTTACTAACTTTATCCCCATTCTGGTTCAACACAATTCAGCCCTATTTCTACTGAAATTAAAATCAATGTTGTATATTCTACTGTTCTGCTTACCAGAGGTTTTTTTTTATAGTTTACAAATCTTGTAATAAGGACAGGCATTTCATAATTCTGAATGTGCTGCTCTTTTCTCTTCTAGTTTCACTTTTCTGTTTCATTTTTCATTTTCCCTTCTGTTTCACCCTATTCTTTTAACAACGGTCTGTTAATCCCTTTTTAAATGTTCTGTCAATTGTTCCAAAATCATGTTACTGTAATTTGATGGCAATCATTGAAAACCCTTTTCAGTATTCAAAAAGAAAACCATACAGTACATAAATAAGCAAGCTGAAACTTTGGTAGGCTTAATATTTTGTTTTGAACTCCTCCAAACTCTGCAATATTTTTTTAAAGAAAACAAAGTTGAAAGCAAATATGTGACCCCTCTAATGATATTACTGTCCAAATGTGTGTGTATAAATATTGCTGTTTGTATAAAAATTGGTTGTTTCTTTATTAATTTGCATCTAGTGGTCTGCAAATAGCTGTAATTCATGTGTAAAGAGAACACTTTTAGGCGCTGTTGGAAGTTGTTTCCTACATTTCTTGCAAATATCACATTAATGCACAATCATTTACAGCACATATCATAACCCAGCAGCTCTCTGGTGTTTTCATGGATGCAAAACCCACCTACTTTCTTTTATCTCCAATTGCTTCCATGTTGTGCGGTTGTGAGCAATAATTTCAGTCATATCGTACCATCCATACATCATAGAAATTAATTTAGATCACTTCTCAAAGAATGGTTGTTACTCTGTTTTTCCCTTTGACATAAAATAGTCATCAACTTAGTTTACTTATAGTAATAAAATTATATAAACTTCTAGTTGCTTCTCCAAGTGAAACTTCACACTCCAACTCCTCCCTCCTTCCCTCCTTTCAACATTTTTTGGGATTTTGATTTTGTAATTTAGATTGCATTAAGTTTTAATTCTGTTGTTATTTTTTATTAGGACATGGTACCACTACTTTGAGTTGTGACATTATAACAAGAAAAATATCAAATAAATGAATGATAGAAAAGATTCCTTCTCATTCCTGTTGAAGCTTTGCCACTGCAGAGAAAAGTGTGATTGGGTATCCTTTCCTAGAGCATCAGTTAAAATAATCAGTTTTTAAGTTAGGTATCAGCAACATCCACATAAAGACTTATTTATTTGTGTATTTATATCCTGCTGATCTGCTTATATAAGCACTCAAGACAGCTTACAACAATAAAATAGCATACAATAAAATCAATATAACTGGAAAAATTAAAATAAATGTAGGTAAATTCAACAAATGGTTGAAAGTTTAGAGAAAGATGTATTTTTGCCATTTCCCTAAAAACTATGTGAGCAGAACATTCTTTAATCACACAGAAGAATTTTTTTTTCTCACATACTAAATAGCCAACCTTTGGGTTCAGGGGCATCTTCAGAAGGGTAGCTGGGCAAATTGATTACTGAGGATTGCTTGGCTAGACAATTCCTAAATTGTTAAGTGCTTTAAAAGTCAACATTAACACCCACATTAAATTGAAACCAATTGGCAGCTAGTGCAAATATTTCAGTTGAGGAAATATGTGACCCTATCATTTAGTGAACTGGACACCTCTTTTGCATCTCTTCAATTTCCAGTCACCTTTCAAGGGTAGCTTTACATACCATGCACTAGAGGAGTTAGTAACTAGGTTAGTGGCCAAGGTATGGGTAAGTATCGCTGGTCTGACAAACTCAGAAACATAACTGTGCAATTCTCTTCCTCTACAGTGAAGTAAGTGATAACTGTGAAACTATTTTTTTGAAGATGTATTTTCAAGCAAAGTAATGTAGAGGCTCAATATTCCACTATTTCATTTCAGGAACATTTTTATCACAATCAAAATAAAAGCACCTAAGAAAGTTGTATGTATTGACTCATTTGCATTAGTAATGTGGTTCTTTGATGTGCATGTTGGGGAAAATAACCTGAATATCAGGGGTAGGATTCAATTTTTTAAACAACTGGTTGTGTGGGCATGGCTTAGTTGGTGGGTGTGGCTTGGTGGTCATGTGACTGGCTGGGCATGGCCAACTCAACATTGAAGCATGCATCTCCTCGTCTGGCTCCTCATGACTGTGGGGATGCTGCAATAGTCGTAAGTGAAAAATGGTCATAAGTCACTTTTTTTCAGAACCACTGTAACTTTGAATGGTCACTCCACACAAGCAAAGTACCAGCAAAGGAGGGGAAAAAAACTCCAGAGACATTCCTGAGACAGGAAGTCTAGTCCTGCCAAGAATGTAATAAGGATTAATGGAGAGAAGTTTCTGTAAGCAACACCAGAATGTTTCCTTCCTGCCTTCCTTATAGGATTAGGCCAGTAATTTCTTCTAACAACCGGTTCTCTGAACTGCTTAGAATGTTAACAACCAGTTCTAGCAAATAGGTGCGAACCTGTGGAATCCCATCCCTGCTTATTATTGCTGCATAATATCAGTGTTTAAACTTAAAAAGAAAGTATGTTACACAGAGAATACTTTACAGTTTTGGAAAAGGAAATTCTGAAATTTGACATCAATTTGTCTTTCCATTAAAAATATTCTGCAATAGGGATTGCACTGGAGTGAACAATTGATTCTTCAGTTTCAAATTTTGTAATTGTTTTGTTTCTTGAGGACTGCTTCATAAATTACATTTCCACAGCTGTCTGTCAAACTATTTTTAGTTGCACAACTTACCTATAATATAATATACAATCAGCTGAAATGGCAATATCATGGGAAAAACCTACTGTGTCTTATCAGTATCAAAGGAACTGGCTGTCTCTGATCAGTAGAGATTCTATAACTTTGGTAGCAACCTGATTTGATCATAACCAGACCTAATTTTGGAAATTTGGTGCTTACAAAAAGCATGGCACGGAAGGGGAAATCAGTCACGGGAAAAAAATGTGAATTTTTTGGTCGGAACCTGATTTGGTAGTGGTCAGAAGCATTCATGACCAGCAGTTCTCCTGTATCCCTAAAGTTGCCAGGGATTATGTTCAGACATTATATGAAATGGAACAATAAAGATGGGATTTTATACACTTGAACTCAGTATATTTATAAAGATGTTTAATGGAGTTTAATGTACATCAAAAATATTAAGCAAATGGCATGCTAAAAACTGACATTTATTATGCCATAAGTCTTGTGGACCATCAAAAACATGAAGTGTTATCCTGAAAACAAGCATATAATCAGTATCTTTTCTGGTGTGGGAGAATAAAAAAAGAGGGAAGTGAAATGCAGAAGGAACAGAGAGTAAACATTTATCTGTGAACAGTTACAAAATCAGATTTGCCTTATCTGAATCATATAAGTATGGCTTAATATTGCACTGATGAGCCTGTTAAAATATCTAACAAAATAAAAATCCTCATTAAAATAACAACAGAATGAAGAGATGAATCTTGATCAGTCACTTCTCACATTGGAAAGTCAACATGTTGCTCTATATTTTTTTGAAATATTGCACTTCTGAATATCAGATTTCTGTTGTTCATTTGTCAGAGGGATGAACAAACTAATGGACCATAACTTCCATCGTCACTTCCGCTGTCCATGCAGAATTTAAAACCCAGTGCTAGAATTTAAAACCCAGAAGATAGAATATTTTTGTTATTATTCCCAGTTTTTGTATACTATTGAAATATTATATTTGGAATATTATATGTATATGGAGAGACAGAATGGATATTATTATTTAATAGCTTTTTTACATTAATAGGACTACTTTAACACTGAATAAGTCTGTCAGTCTTGTTGAAATCCTAGTTGTGCACGTCTCTGAAATATTACCGTCTTTTATATTTTTCTTCTTAAAGCCTTAAATCCCAAAGATCTGAGCCCAATCTCCAAAGATCTTGTCCAGGAAGACAGCTGTACCTGTTTAACTTGAAAAATATTTTGGTATTATCATCTCTTGTTTTTTCAGAATTTTTACACAAATCTATCAATGATTGCTAGACATGACAGCTATATACTTCCAAGTGAAAAGCCTTTATCTCTGGATTCCATTTTCTAGATTGAAAAGCTAGAAGATGTTGTTTTTATGTCCTAATTTCCAGGTGGGTCACTGGGGAAAACTGGATGCTGAACTAGATAGGTCTTTGATTTAATACAGAAAATGCTTACATTCTTCTGAGTACTGTCATCTGGTCAGAATATTATACACAGCTGCTTTTCCCTCCTCTTACTTCTACCAATGACTGTTTGCTGTAACCACTACGTCCTGGCTTTTCAAGGTATGATTAATACATCATTCATCTTATTACCATGCACCTAATGTGAAATAATGATCTGACAATTAAATTTTTTGTAATTACGTTGTCTATTTTAGAATAGAACCAACTATTTTTGTTCAGTGATCATTTCTGTGGACATCATATGGATTTGTTTTCAATCTCTGCATTTAAAGTCTAATTTGTTTATGCAACTCTCTAATGCAGTGGTTCAGAGTCAAAATTTAAATTGGGAACAAAGGACATTTTCCATTTATTTTTTTTAATTTTTATCTGACTTGTTCTCTACCAAATCTCAATCTTGTTATGTAGAGAGATCAAGGAATAGGCCTGTGATCTGTTCTATCACTGTATTATGATGTTGTGCATTGAACTGGGGTAGTAACAAATTATTCAATAGATCAAATTGAATTGCGTCTCATGACATATCGTGATGGTTTTTGCCTTTGTAAAGCTGGGGTGGGCATGGCTTATGCATGATGCATCTGGCCCACAGGCCACTAGCTTGACAGGCCTGGTCTATACGGAGTATATGCAAAAGGAATTGAAATCAAAACATATAGAGACATTTAGGTTGCTAATCCTGTAACATATTTCTTACATATAACCAGGGGTGGGATTCTACCAGTTCGCACCTATTCACTAGAACCGCTTGTTAACATTCTAAGCAGTTCAGAGAACCGGTTGTTAGAAGAAATTACTGGCCTAATCTTGTAAGGAAGACAGGAAGGAAACATTCTGGTGTTGCTTACAGAAACTGTCTCTCCGTTAATTACTTATTACAATCTTGGGAGGACTAGACTTCCTGTCTCAGGAACACCTCTGGAGTTTTTTCCCCCTCTTTTGCTGGTACTTTTCTTGCATGGAGTGACCATTCAAAGTTACAATGGCACTGAAAAAAGTGGCTTATGACCATTTTTCACACTTATGACTGTTGCAGCATGATGATGAGAGGCCAGGCGAGGAGATGCATGCCTTGATGTGAGTGATATTGAGTTGACCATACCCAGCCAATAACATGACCACCAAGCCACGTCCACCCAGTCACATGACCACCCAGCCATGCCCATCACCTAAGCCATGCCCACAAAACCGGTTGTGAAAAAATTTGAATCCCACTCCTGCATATAACACCATGGATTCTATCTCTTCCATCTTTGAATGGAAAAGGAAACAACCTGGTGACCTCCACATATTTTGGAACTCAGCTGATTATACTGGCTTTATCGTTTAAAACATTTGCATGGAATTATACTTTTTGTTCTTGTCCATAGTTGTGGCTCACATATATATGTCAAATAGCTATGGCTTTTTGGTTTCCATTTTGGACTATGTGTGTGTGCATTTAGCATAAAATATTACAATTGTGCATGGTGATATAACTGTGGTTGCTAGGCTTTCAAGCATTTTTCATATAAGAAATGTTTGAATCATATGAAATTGAAAAACATGTACATTTATGGGTGAGTTTATGTGCTATATTTAGAGGATAAGTAAAACAATGTAATTTTATAATGTGCATGTATTATACATACATTTCCATCCAAAATCAAAGCAGTTTGCTCAGATGGTAATACTGAGAAGTTGTTTAGCGGGAACTGTGGGATATCTGTGAACTCTGACCTAGGGAAACAGTATGGCAAACTGATAGAGATAATTAGCATTGGAAACACATGCTGTTTGACAATCATTTTGCAAGTGTCATTTTAATGCAGATGAACTCAGTTCCTGATGAAAAAGTTAATTAAAATTCATTGGACAATTTATTTATATTAATGCTCTGTCTTTTGTATCTACTCCTGAGATTTATCTCTCTTTCTTCTTTATAAATTATTTTGGGCCATCTTCAGTTAAATAATGAGGAAAATCTATTTCTTACTGTGTGTTTATGTTTGTGTGTATATATTCACACAAAATTTTCTTGATGATATTCTTTGTACTTTTAAATTTTCACACAACTTCAGCACTAATTAATTGGGCTCAGAACTCAGCTGAATGAAATTCTTTATTGGCTTTTGTTTTAGCAGCCTGTAGTGGGAGAAATAGTGATGGAGAATATATATTGGCTAGCGGGAATCAGATTTATTCATTCAGTTGTACAGTAACTAGTTAGGTCATGTTATATTGGTGAGGTTTCGGGGGATAAATACATTTAACTCACTGGCTGGGTTCACAAACTATATGTGGTTTTGGCTAAGCATATTGTGTGAATTTGAGTGTCTGATTTGTAAACCATGACTTGGGGCTTAGCATGATGAATGGACAGATCAAATACGATTCAATTAACAAGATGCATTGATAAAATAGTTTAATGTATGTGATACCAATTAGTGTATCTACAATGCAGGGAAGTAACTAGAAGGAAAGTATGATATTGGAGACAGAATCCCTAACCTGTTGGGGTTTGGTGGGCACATTGATAGTTTTGAGAGCATGTTTGAGAATGTACTTTCTAAAATGTAGGTTGGGAAGGGTTTGTCCATTCACAAGAGCATTGACAGGGGAGCCTTAATCAGATACAAAGCATACCTGTATGCCATAGTCAACCTTACGCAACATGCTTATGGTTGTTTAGAGATATCTTTTGAAATAAAGTTATCCTGGGGTTTTATAGTCAGTGAGCTTCTTATTTATTTTAAAGTTTAAATTGTAAAATAAATAGCTGAATAGGAAGTCTTGTGGGCCTCAAGGGAATTATCATGGGCACCCTGTAATTTTGGGGGAGGGGCAACATATAGATATAGAACAATGCAAAAGCATTACAACAAAAATCCCACAGAAGGTTACTTTTCACTCCATATTTTTCAGTACCAGTTAAGCGCAACATTTCATATAATTTTTTCTTTTGTTTCTTATTTCATTTCCCCCCTTCATAGAGCTCTTATTTGGACAGCAAAATATACAACTATCCTGACACAACCAAGCAATTTGCATACCAGCAATCATGAAACCACTCTCTATATTCTAACTCTTGCATGCAGATGCATGGATAAAGTATTTATTTTTAATTATTTTATTATTAAATCTTTATGCTACCCTCTTGCTAAGGCAACTGCAGGCAGATTGCAATTATACAATTAAAATACTCTTTATAAACATTAAAACAATAAATAAGACCCATAATTTAAAATTCAGTTAAAACTCAATTAACCACGATGGAAAGGAAGAGAGCAAAGAAAGCATGGAGAGGAGGTGGAGGGTCTGACTAATCCATTAACCACCTCCAAGGTGCCACTGCCTATTGGAGCCACAAGCCAGCTGGCAGAATCAGATCCTCAAGCCATTTTAGAAGACCAGAAGTGAGGATGCGGAACTGTCCTTGAGGGGGCAATATGTTCCAGAAGGTGAGTGCTATGGCAGAAAAGGCTCTTCTCCTATCACATTTCCTTGACTGATACAGTGCACATCATGCCTCTTCTGCTGGAACAGATGGGGGCAGGCTCATCTCAATGGAATGAGCCAGTTCCTCAGATAACCTAGGCCCATGCCATGAGGGGCTGCACTCTGCATTAGACAAAGCTTCTGGATACTCTTCAAGAGGGGCCCCATGTAGACACATAAAGCATGAATAAGGATGGGAAAGAGAGGTTTATATCCAACTGATTTGCGGAGCTCCCTAATAATTGGAGAGTCACTGTTCCTTCCTGTAAGCAATCCATTAAATTGTGTGAGAGAAAAAAGCATGGGGAAAGTAAGTTACACATCAAAAGGGATAAAAATATAATTATTTCTTTTAACCATCATTGCATAGGTGCTGTTCATGTATTTATTATTTTGTGGAAATATAACTTTAATTTGTGGAAATGAACAGTAGTATTTTTATGTCAAATTCCTGTTTTTTGTTATTAATAGGTTGAAACATTCTCCATGATTTAACACAAGGTCTAAAGGAACTCAGAACCTATGGATATGGATCAACAACAACTTCCAATATCATTTGCCAGGCATTGACTGGTGGTCTTTTCATTAGAAAACTGCTGCCAATTCATCTGGGATGTTAAAAGTCATCAAGTCATCTGTTTGGCAGCAGATTGTTGATGGGGCAGTTAGGTATAGAGGAAGAATGGAGGTGTTTACTGCCATTATTTTTGGTGCTGTGGCATTATGAGGAAGGCAATCCAGTGTCAATGGAAGGACTAAATATGACTTCATTCCACCAGAAGAAAACTTGTCAAAAGATGCCTCCCCAACCACACACTTCAGCCATCTGTGTTCCAATTTGGCTACAGATGCAGATTTGTTTGCCTGCCATATTTCTCCATTAAGGTGAAATTAACAGGAGATTCTGAAATTGGTTGTTTTAACATTGACATTCCTAATGCTGTCACTAGATGTCACTCTGGTTTCACTAATATGCTGCTAAGAGCACCATTTGTTGGGCAATGAACTATGTCAGGAGAAGTGAATAAAATAAAGAAAAATTTGAAGGATATGGATAATATCACACCACAACTCCTGCTGTGCCATTGTGGTGGTGGGAATATACCTGGGTGGAATGAACAAAGAACATTTGGAATGAATGCCAACAGCATATACTCCCAGCAGCCGCCCAATGCATGAAGGTCATCCTTGTGGTCCATCTAAAGCAGGGCTATCAAACTTGTGGCCTGCGGGCCAAATCTGCCACACGTTGACCACACCCGCACCTGGTTTTGTGAAGGGAGAAAAAGTCATGATATGTCATGTGACACGATGCTGCCATGACAATGTGAATTTGACACCCCTGATCTAAAGCAAGCAAGTGCCAAAACATGGCAACAGAGATACAGGAAGACGCTGAAGATAGATGATCAATGACAATGACAAAGGCAACCATTCAGACTGAATGGGAGAAGGCAGTGATAAATCATGATAAATCAGTACATGGAGAGAAAATATAAAAGCACTGAACAGAAGACATTATTACTGATATACTCTGAAAAATTGAGAAAGTCAAAGACCACAAAAAAGAGATCAGTATGTATTTCACTGATTATTAAAAGAGCTTTGATTACATCAACCTTGGAAAGCTGTGGAATATGCTTTAAAAAATGGGAATCTCAGAATTATCTCATTGTTCTCATGAGAAACTTATACAGGTAATCCTGGACTTATAATCATATTTGAACCTAAAATTTCCATTGCTAAGCATGAAGTTGAGTGAGTTTTGCCCCATTTTATTTATTTTGTGCCACAGTTATTAAATGAATTACTTCAGGAATAATATGGCTGTTAAGTGAATCTGGCTTGCCCATTCACTTTGACTGTCAGAAGATCACAAAAGGTGACCCCCATAGTCCTAGGACACTGCAACTGTTATAAATACGTGCCAGCTACCAAGCATCTGAATGTTGATCATGTGGCCATGGGAATTCTTGAACAGTCATAAGTGTGAAAAATGGTCATAAGTCACTTTTTTCATTGTAACTTTGAACAGTGATCAAATGATTGTAAATCAGACTATTTGCATATACGGAAGGCTAGGAAACCTGCATACAGAATATGGCAAAACCGACTGATTTGAGGTTGGCAAAGAAGTGATACAAGGCTGTATAGTCTCAACTTATTTATTTAACCTATATACTGAATATATATTAAGGGAAACTGAATTAAAAGAAGATAATATGGTTTTAAAACTGGGGAAAAAAGACACCAACAATCTAAGCTATGCTGAGGTCAAAGGATCTACAAGGAACATAGTAAAAACAAAGAACAAATTAATTGCAATAGGTACAAAAACCAACCTTAGAATTGATAATGAAAATATTGAAGTGCTAGGTAGCTAGGTTTAAGATCAACCATCACAGTAAAGGAATAAGTAGTCTCTTTATACTAGTATTTGGTAGAACAGCAGTGAAGATCTTGGAAAAGCTATTCAAATGCTGTGATGAGTCTACATTTACAAAGATTAGAAGAATGCAAGCATTAATATTTCCTGTAACACTCCATGGAAGAGAAATAAGTCTTTGAAGAAGCAATTTAGGAAGAATATTGAAGCTTTTGAAATTTGGTGTTGAGGAAGAATACTGTGGACAGCCAAAAAACAAACAAATCAACCCAGAGTGCTCATTGGAGGAACAAAATATAATATGAACTTCGAGCTTCCTTGAGAAGTCTTTAATTCTGGGAAAGGTAGAAGGAAAAAGAAGAGGATGGCAGCAGCAAGGTGGGTAATGTTATGTACTGACGTGGTTCTTGTTTTAGTGTGCAGTTCTGGCAGGTGTTGTGGCCATTGTTCATTGGCTGGCCGATCTGACAGCTGCAATATAAAAGGAGATGTCAGGCAAGTCAGCTGCTGCCTGTCACCAGGCACGAACTTGCTAACTTGTGGCAGCCGTGGGTAACCAGTTATGTAATAATAAACATTCTAACTGTTTAAAGGGTTGTCTCCCATTACTGATGTCACCTATATCACACTGGCAACGAAGATGATTGCTTTAGAGAATACTCCCAATGAAATTGTGTGGATTGCTTGAAGAAAATTTTCTCCTCACAAATGCCTCATGATGACAGCCGTGTTATTTTTTCTGTGTTTCCATCCGACTTCTGAAACCTGGGACTCTTACATTAACAGGTTTGACTGTTTTTTAGATGCTGATGATTTGTCAGAAATTGCTAGCCAAAGAAAAAAAGCTTATTTTCTGAGTTTTTGCAGTGCAGCAACTGTTTTCAACACCGCAACTGCTCTGTTGGTCCCTCAAACTGTAAAGGCTGTTTTGTGGGAGACTCTACAAGAAGTTTTGAGCAATCATTTCTCCCTGAAGCCATCGTGAATAGCGAGATGTCTGGCTTTCAGAAGGAGAGCTCAAGCTGAAGGGGAGACCATTAGTTTGTACATAGCTGCCTTACAAACTTCTGCTTTTCATTGTGGTTTCGGAGAACTGGATGATGGCTTACTTGACCAGCTAATTTATGGCATACGTGACCTTCGATTGCAACATCATCTCCTAGCTAGGTCCAATCTCACATTAAAAGTAGCCATTGAAGAGTCAATAGCCGCTGAGCAATCCATACTTTCGGCCACCAAGATTCAAAGTTCTAATCCACATGCTATCAACCCTGCTGCTACCAAAGCATCTGTCCATTCTGAAGATGTGATCCTTGAGGGTGCCTCAACTGACAAAGATGGCCAGCAGACACAGCCAAGAAGAAATGGGGGTTTCATCAGCAAACCAACACAATCATAGTTGTCCTGTTTAAGCAGTGGTGGTAACCATTTGAGGGCAAATTGCCAATTTTGAAATGTTATTTGTTTAAAGTGTCAACGTAAGGGACATTTAGCAAGGGTTTGCAAAAGCAGAAGAAATCTAAATCAACCTTTTCCTTACCAAGTGCAGCAGCGAGTAAATATCCAATTTGAAGAATACTTTACTATCACCAGGGCTTGCCACACTTCTAAATTGTTTCCCTGTCACTCTTGCCAACTCTGTTCTGACAAAATTTGTTACTGTGTTTTCAGAAGTGAAACCTTGTTCCATGGAAGTGGACATGGGATCATCCCTCTCCATTGTCTCATGGAGCACCATAAAATGCCTAGTTCCTACTATCACTAAGAAACAATTGAAACCTTGCCAGGTATTGCTCAAGGACTATCAAGGTAATTTCATTCTGGTCATAGGGTCTGGCAGGTTTTCTGTCAAGTTGAAGAACTTTATGGGTCACCTTTCCCTTTTAATCGTGGAAGGCACCCTGCCCAGCCTTCTGAGATTACATTGGTTCTCTGCATTGGGTTTGAAGGTAACTGGCATTTATTCCTTACAAAGCCAGAACGTAGAAAATGTTTTAAATGAGTTTGCTGATGTATTTAGCAAGGAATTGGGCAAATACAATGGCACCCCAATTTCCTTCATTTTGGATCTCTTAGTGGTGCCCATTCGCCTTAAGCCTCAGAGAGTTCCTTTTGTCTTGCGAGCGAAAGTGGATGTGGAGTTAGATAGATAATTTCACAGGGAATTTTACAACCTGTCGATTTCTCAACTCCCATTGTTACCCTATTAAAGAAGGATGGTTCTATTCACCTGTGTGCTGACTATTGGAGCACATTAAACAAGGCTTTGCACCTGAACGCCTATCCAGTGCCAGTTATCCAACACTTGTTACACTCCTTGGGAAAAGGGTGTATTTTCACAAAACTAGATATGGCCCAGGAGTATCAGCAGCTCCCTGTGGACAATGATGCAGCCAAAGTCCAAACTATTGTCACTCACCAGGGAGACTCTGCAATTCGGCATAAGCACTGCACCAGGCATTTTTCAAAGCATTATTGAACATCTTCTTCAAGGCATGGAGGGTGTCATCCCCTATTTTGATGACGTCCTTATTTCCGCAAACAATCTATATGAACTTATTGCACATCTCAGGGATGTCCTGTTCCATTTCCAAAAGGTCAGTTTAAAACTTTAAAAAAAAATTCAAATTTTCTGTCCCTCAGGTGGATTTCTTAGGATACTGCATTGACACTACCTATTGAATCAAAGGTTAAAGCTGTCAGAGAAGCCCCAACCCCTACATGCAAGACTGAGCTGCAAGCTTTCTTAGTTCTACTAAATTTTTATAGTTCCTTCCTGCTGCACAAGGCGTCAGTGGCTAAACCCCTTCATAGACTTCTAGATGCTAAGACGCCTTGGGTTTGGGGCCAAAGGGAAGGTACCTCTTTCAAAGCTGTCAAGGCATTATTATCCTCTGACAGTGTTTAGTTCAGTTTGACAGTGAGCTTCTGATTATTCTAGTGTGTGATGCTTCTCTGGTTGGCATTGGGTCAGTCCTTAGCCAAAAAATTCCAAATGGACATGAGGCACCTATCACGTATTTCTCAAGAACTTTGTTGAGCACAGAGAGAAATTACAGCCAGTTGGGCAGAGAGGCCTTTGCTGTGGTCACTGCCGTGAAAAAATTCCACAAGTTTTTGTTTGGACATTATTTTAAAATAATAACCAATCATAAACAATTGTTGGGACTTTCGGCAGATAACCAGCAAACTCCTACCATCCTTTCTCCTCGTATGACCAGATGGTCCTTGTTCTTATCAGCATAACGTATCGTGCCAGCAAATTGATCAGTAACGCCAATGCTTTGAGTCGCTGCGCCTTGCTAGTGCATGTTGAAGACCCCGCTACTACATCAACAGTTCTTTTAATCAAAGACAACCAATTGTTCATTACACCATGGGACATTGCTCAGTTCTCCTCTAAGGATGAGGTAATCTCTGAAGTATTGGACTGGGTGAGGAGGGGATGGCCAAAAGAGGCATTGGTGTCTACATTCACTCCATACCAAGCTAAGCAATATGAATTGTCCACCCAAATGGGCTGTCTACTATGGGAGTGTAGGGTAGTCGTGCCCAGGAAATTACAGCCCTGGGTTGTGGAAAATCTACATGAAGGGCATCCTGGAGTGGCCAGGATGAAAGCTATAGCTAAGAGCTATGTATGCTGACCTCGGTTGGACAAGGATATAACTGAAGCAGTTGGGGCCTGCCAGGCTTGTCAGTTGTCAAGGCCTGCATTGCCTATGGCCACACCTTTTGAATGGGAATCATCTAGAGCCCCCTGGTTGAGAGTGCATATCGACTTAGCGGGCCCCTTTACGGGCCAATCATTTATAATACTTGTAGATTCGTATTCTAAATGGATGGAGCTCACACTTATGCACTCGATAACATCAGAATCTGTACTTAAGGCATTAACCAGGCTATTCGCAACACATGGGTTACGATGTGTTGGTGTCTGATAATGGGGTCCAATTTTCATCCAATACATTTGAAATATTCTTCGCAAAGAGAGGTATCTGACATGTTTTGGTTGTGCCCTATCATACGGCATTAAATGGCCAGGCTGAGAGGGAAATTAGGTCTGCCAAAGAGACACTAGGGAGGAGGGGAGGGGAGGATTGGCATGAGAAATTTGCCAAATACCCTTTAATCCAACATGCAACACCAAGTGCAACCACTAACTGCTCCCCAGCAGAACTCCTGATGGGTCAGCAGTTGCGGACAATCCTTGACAGGTTGCACTCGAATTTCTCCTCTTCCTGTCCCTTAAATTCCTCCAGCAAGTTTAGGGTTTTTAAATTAGATGACCTAGTTTATGTGTTGAATTTTGCAGGTGATCCTTTATGGATACCAGGGGAGATTATTGCTGTCACAGGTCCAAAATCCTATAGAGTTATGTTATCTGACAGCTGGATATGGTGGTGGCACATTGATCAATTGTGAGGTTGGTGGAGTGCATCCACGGATCACCGACCTGTTGATGACCAACAAGATGGCAACTGACCGACAAACAAAGAAACCAATGATACTGAACCCCAGATGATGACTGCTGAGCCACAACTTGAGCAAGACTTACCTTCTGATGCTTCTCCAAATCAGCAAGAACTTCCTGCATCCACATACCTTGAGTCGCTGCCACAGGAGACAGCTGGTTTCACACCTGTCCCTTTGCTATTAGCTATTCCAACTGAACCGCGTAGGTTAGGCCAAGTCAAGTGATGCTCTGCCTATTTGTAAGAGTATGCATGCTCTTAACTGGGGGAAAGGGGAGTTATGTACCGATGTGGTTCTTGTTCTAGTGCACAGTTCTGGTGGGAGTTGTGCCCATTGTTCATTGGCTAGCCGGTCTGACAGCTGCAATATAAAAGGAGCTGTCAGGTGAGTCAGTTGCTGCTCGCCACCACGTGCAAACTCGCTAACTTGTGTCAGCCGCGAATAACCAGTTATGTTATAATAAATGTTCTAACTGTTTAAAGGGTTGTCTCCCATTATTGACATCACCTACATAACAGGTCATCTCTGTTGCAATAGGTGCACCATTAGAAGATCTGAAAGTTACATCAGGGACAGAGATGGTCATAGAAGAAATCTATCTATGTGGTCTCTGAGAGTCAATACTTATTGATGACACATAATCAAAATCAACTGCCAATGCTAACAATAGATCTTTGGACCATGAATAATTAAGCAGATTACAAAATGGACTTCTTTGATACAAAATGAATCTTTTTAAAAAAATACTTTTTCCCCACATTAGAATAAAATACTTTTTTCCACCTTTGAAAAATGTATTTGCATATGTGATTTGCTGTTCAACTGACTTTTAAAAGTACCTTTAAAAATAGTTTTAGTCTAACTTAAGCACTGAAGCAACAACCAAAAAAAAGAGTAATTTGAAAAGTAGTCATAATATCAGGAAGAAGCGAAAGGGAGGATCACAGAAGGGAGAATCAGATAGAAAAGGGAATAAAAAGGGGAGGGAGAAGAAGAGAGGGAAGAAGGAAAGGAAAAGAAGCTACAAAAGACAGAAACAAGATATAGAGGTACAGGAAAAACATACAAGAATTAAAGATATAAACCTATTTAAAAGACACAGAGACAATGGTTAAAATTTAACTTAAGGAGAGGATTCTGCAAGGGTGCATTGGATAGCATTATTGTATTAGAAATAGAAAAGGTTAGAAAATATGTTAGATGATTAAAGTGATTGAAAAAATTTCTATTGATGTGTAGTGGAACATTTGTAAAGAGAATAAGGCTTTCAATGATTTAAAAAGAACATTTAAAAAAACTGAAAAGAAACATGGAAGATTTTTATCAGTTGATAAGATGAATTTGAATAAGAATAATAACTTTATTGGCTACTGTTAATAACTATTGTTTTTTTTTTATTTAAAGACAGTAATAAGTAAAATATGAAATATAGATGATTAAAGTGAAAGACAACTGATATTATTAGGTAATGTTTGTTACAAGAAATAGAAATGTAAAAGATTGTTATTAATATTAATGGTAGGGCTGTACTTGAATAGAATAATTATTCCATTTACTATTGTTATACATATATACACAAATACATATACATATATACTTGTTTCTTTTAAGAATTTAGTATGTATTTTAAGGGAATGTACCAAGCAGAATTCGATTGAAAATAGGTATGTGTTATAAAATAGAGGTTAGAAAATGAATGTTATAACTGTAAACATGTAACTTAAATTTTTAAATAAGATTTGTAAAAAGATACAAAGGTGTTACACTCCAGTTTAGGAATTACAGGGAAAAATTTGTTTTATGAGAAAAGATAATATGAAACTGTAAACGGGACAAACAAAAATATAAAAACATTTATTAGAAAGATTTTAAAGATTTTAAAAGATAGATAAAGGAATGAGATAATTTAAAATAAGGCTATAGGAAGTAAAGAAAGGGAAAAGCTATTGAAAAAAAGTTATAATGAAGCAGCTTGGAAGGTCAAAAACAAAATATGCATTTACCAGAAATTCTTTGACCCCTTACCTTGCTTCTTATAGAGATATTGTGCAAAACCATGAAATTGCTGAACTAAGGAACTGGAAGTAAGCATGTTTCAGTGAATAAGGATGGGTCTGGAAAATAACAGAAATGTACTTCTCCTTTTTGTATAGTTTAACATAAGAAACACCCCGGGCTAGGCTGAGGTTATGAAATGTATAAAAATGATGCCTCAGGAAGAGCCAGGAGTTCAGATTTTGCCGTGCTAATGCTCTGAACCTTTGTGCACAAATAAAACCTGTACTCTCCAACCTTTCGTGGTCTTGTGTCCTGATTTAGAAGCAAGATTTGCTGCAACAATAAGATATGTAACTTTTATATATAACTTTTATATATAACTCAATACATATATAAATATGTATTGAGTTTATGTCTGTATGGGGAAGTGATAACCCGGGGCCACACTGTTCTCAAAAAAAGATATTTTATTTGTATTTGTATGTTTTGTGAAAAATTAAATAAAACTTTTATTAGGAAAAATAGTTTTAGTCTGAGATATTTTTATTCCTTTGTTGATTTAGTGCCATTTTAAAAGAGCTGCCATTCTATGAATTACTGAGTTACTGTATATGGTAAAAAAATACGGCAGTCTTACTTCTTGCAGAGATCGCTAGTATTCCATTCTGTGCTCCCTTTGGTGTGCTTATTTACTATCCCAATGTCAGAAAAGAATGCAGTGGACATTCTCATGTTAGTTGAGAAGTGATATATGCATTCATATCTTGTCTTCTGCAATTAAAACTTTTAGTTCATAGGTGGACCTCTTCCTGAATAATTGAGAAATGAAAAGATGCTAAATTAATTAATTAATTCTTTCTTTCTCTTTCTTTTTTCTTTCCTTCCTTCCTTCCTTCCTTCCTTCCTTCCTTCCTTCCTTCCTTC
>BLBF01000053.1:15735357-15748129 GCA_015471245.1 Laticauda colubrina
TTCCTTCCTTCCTTCCTTCCTTCCTTCCTTCCTTCCTTCCTTCCTTCCTTCCTTCCTTCCTTCCCTCCCTCCCTTCCTCTTTCTCTCTCTCATTTTCACACACAGACACACAAACACCTACCTACCTGCCTAGCTACCTATCTACTGTGATTAGGCTTAATCAAAATAATCCTCAAACTTTGCTACTTGGTTGGACTGAATCGGCCCAGCATTAATTAGGATTAAGTCTTACTTTATGACATGAAGTAAGCATGCTGAATAAAAATAATTGGAATATAGTTTGATTTTAGACATTAGTTTCAAACAGTAACCTATTTATTGGACCATACAGGAATTCATTAACTACCTATAATTCTACTGGAACTCATAAACTCTGGTTTGTAAGGTCAAGGAAAACAACATTTGAACTATTATATTTTATTCAGAGGAGGCAGAGAGAATTTACAACTGTCATCTATTTAGATTATGCTTTGATGTAAATCATTATCTTTTCAAAGTAGAAAATGACAAACTGGAAAAAGAACAGCAATTCTTTTTCACATATAATTAATTAACTAAATTGGGACTATAGTCAGATATCTTTTCCTGTTTGTATTGTGCTCATCTATAAATTTGCCATTGGGGGAAAAATCTTGTTTTTGCTTTGGTGTTGGTTTGGTGGCTGCATCCCCCAAAATGAAACATTAATTAAACACGGGAAGACCCACAATAATGCAGAATTTGTGCACAGCACCGTTTTGTGCTGGTTCCCCCACTTCCTCCAGGACCATTTCCAGTCAGTGTTGATAGAGGGACAGAGATCTAGCCTGTAAACCCTATTTTGTGGAGTGCCTCGGGGCTCTGTTCTCCCTCCCCTTCTATTTAACATTTACCTGAGGCCACTGGGTGAGATGATACTTCAGTATCATCAGTATGCAAGTGATACCCAGCTTTATATATCTACCCCAGACCCCTTGAGTGATGCTATGGATATCCTACTCCAGTGTCTGGAGGTGATTGGGGAGTGGATGGAGGAAAATGGGCTCCAACCCAACCCTAACAGGATGGAGTGGCTGTGGGTATTTGGAAACCACGACATGGTTTTTCATCTCTTGTTCTGGATGGGTTGCATTGATCCAAACAGATCCAGTGCTTAATCTCGGGGTTCTTGTGGACTCACAGTTCTTGCTCAAAGAGCAGTTGGCAACCATGGCTAGGAAGGCCTTTGCACACTTTGGGTGATGTGGCGGGTGTGCCCATATCTGAATTGGGAGGTATGGGCACACCTTTGTATGTTCCAGGCTAGACTACTGTAACATGCTGTACATGGGGCTCCCTTGAACATCACTGGATTTTGATGAATCTGTTGTACTGAGAATTGAGCATGGGTGAGAGAACAGAGGAGTTGCCATTCAAAATATCTGAATGGCATCAACTTGGGAAAGATGATATTCAGGAGACATAAATGTAAAAGTTTTCAGAATAATGATCTTGTCTCCATCTGTTAGCAGAATGACTTATTTCTGTTTGTAGTAGAAAAATAAATGAATCTTGAAGCTCCTCTAAATGTAACATATAAACTGTTTCTGTTTTACAAGACTGTTTACTCTGATAAACTGTTTCATCTGATGAAGTAAGTGCTAGACCATGCAAGCTTTTGCCATAATCATACATTAGTTCATCTTCATGTTATTTAGGACATTTCTTTAGCTGTAATGGACCAGTAAGGCTATTTCTGTTCTACGTTTATGACAAATTATTCTGCAGGTTTGTTGTAATAGGCAAACTCACGTTGTAGCCTTATCTAACAGGATAATGCAGCTGTCTGTAGAGCCAGTGGCCCTTATGAGCTTGCGCCTAATAAAATGAAAGGGTGAATGAGGGAATTTTAGACAACTATCAGAATGAGATCAACTAATCTCCCCCTCCTTCTCCTTTTTTTTGCCAAATTAAATCTGTCTCTTTTATGGTGAAACTTGATAGGCTGAGTGTTATAGTAGTATAGTAGTGGAACGTCCAGAAAATACTTCTGGGAAAATAAAACTTTTCCACTTCCCTCCCTATTTTTTTCCCTCCCTCTGGAAACAAACAAGCAACTTTTCACTTTTAGTGTTTGATACTGAAAATATGAAGGTCTGTTTAGTCTTGTCTCACTAACATAAACCAGCCAGAACAAGGCAGCTTGAAGGAAGTCTGAAACAAGTTCCCTTATTTGGAATAAGAGCCATTGTTTGAATATAACGGGTGTGAACTTTTTGTTGGGGGAGAAACATTCCGGATGAGAGAAACATTAGAAGCCCAAGAAGCAAGATGAGGAATCATTCCAAGTAAACATTTTTAGAATATTTTTAGAAAGTGAAAAATTTGGCTTTCTAACCTGCATATGAATGTTTTGTACTCTATTAGAATATTTTATGTACCAGAGAAATGTGAGCACAGTTTCAAGGTGTAAAAGCATATAAGTGGAAAAGGGTCTTTATCATTCTCAGAGCTTAAATATCTAATTTCAGTCTGGTTTCAATTATATTTTCTTCATTGTCAAAAAGAGAAGCCCCTGTGACGAACATGATCAAATCATAGTCTCTTTCTTCTGCTGCTTGTGAAGAGTCTCATATTTACCTCTTTTGCATTCGGTACAGTATTTCTGTCTCCTATTATGGTGACAACTTGAAAAATTTAGGAAGATAAATACCTGCCTTATATTGAATCAGATCATTGGTTCCTCTGAGGAGGTTTTCCAGTTTGATCTGGAGATGCTGATGATAAAACCTGGGTTTTTATGTAGGCATCGCAGGTGTTTTAGCAATAAAACATGTATACACAACAGAATTCACTGTGAACATAATCGACACAGAAGTAGGGGAAAAGAGTGCCGCCTCCCACTATTTCAGGGGAAGAAATTTCTGTGTGTTCCTTTTTAAGTCTCTATGTATTTGTTACTTTCAATCACCCCCTGTCCCTGAACAGATAAGTAAATAATGGGTAGCCCAGCTGCTAATCAGTTTCAGTTTTGCTTTAGAGGCTCAGGGGTTCAGGGGTGTCAAACTCAATTTCATTGAGGGCCACGTCAGGGTTACGTTTGACCTCAGGGGGTGGGGGTGGGTGTAGCCAGAATGGGCATAATATACTTTGTACTCCATTCAAAATCCAGGAAAGACACCCTTTGTTATAGAGAAAAGGCCTTTTACTGGAAATCAAGAGGTAGCATTAAAAGAATTCTAGATCTGAGAAATTACGTGCAGAAATAACATATACAAAGTTATGGCAAAGTTCCCACCACAATAGTTCAAACGGTCCATCCAATCGAAGAAGGGTATAATGTCATGTGGGGTATCTTCAGATAGTGATGCAGACATCTGGCCGTTGACCTTGGTCTAGTTTGATAAAGAGCTGCAGTTGCACAGTAAGCAAGCAAGTAAGCATAAACAATAAAGTTTCCCCAAGTTATACAGTTCATTCTGTAAAGCCTCCAGCACACTTCCTACTTCACAAAGCTCAATTGATTCATCCTCCCCCCTGTTACTATGGCAGCCGAAAAGACAGCGAAAGAAAGTCTTGAAGGTTGACAGCCTGTGCCGGTCTGAGTGCTCTGCCGGTGAAAACGGGCTCCTGAGTTCTGTTTCCAACTGCAACCCTTGTGTGGCCCTCCCAACCTCCATTTTCACTAGCAGAGGGTTGCAGGAGGCTGTCACAGCCGGAAATGAAGTTTGGGAACCTGTTTTCACTGGCAGAGGCATCACAGGCCAGTCCCTCACTATTTCCAGGGTGGCCCTGCAGGCTAGATCTAAGCACCCTGTGGGCTGGATCCAGGCCACAGGCCTTGACACCTGTGCTCTAGTTGCTTGCACAGTCCTGGCAGGATTTGACTCTTCTTCTCTGGAGCTACTTCTGCCAGGTATCTTTTCAAATATTTCTACATTTCATAAGGAGAAGTTTGGCAGAATTTGACTCAGACCCAACCATTTCCTCCTTGAAGTGCCCTCATTGGGGAATATTTTCTTCTCTGGCTAGTGATCTGCTGAACAGGAATAATATGGAAGCAAAGCCAGAGAAGAAAACTTGTCTGCTTGCTTGTATTAGTTGCTGCCACTTATCAGCTTTGGAGTTAGAATAGTTACACAGAGGAAGGATAAGGATTGGCAGGTTCCCCTTTGTTTTGAGCTGAGTCGAGGATGCCAGAAATCTCCTTCCCAGTATTTCCTGTGAGCAGAGGGTCGGATGGGGAGGGGAGATTGCTGTGGATCCTGTTGCTGAATTTGGGAAGTGGAGAGGGTTAAGAGACAACAGAAGAGGGAATTACACGATCATGAAATCAATCTCACTCTAATATAGTAGAATGACTCCTTAAAAATATCTAACATGGGCCCCTATGACCGTGTAAAACATTTTGGCAAAATGAAGCCGGAGTTATACAATCTTCTTTTATTTATAGTTATCACATGAAATCTACTCCCTCTGTGAGTTCAATACATTCCATTCTTCAGAGGCACATATTTATGTATGTATTTACAGGACACCCAACTGGTTGCTGTAAGGCTGAAGGTGAGAATTTTTCATAGATATTTGCCTGCCTTATCTATTAATTGAACAGTATTAGAAGTGTAGGAACTGTAGTTTGAAGCAACTGCTTGCTGCCCTTTTCTCTGATTCCTATGCTCTGGTGATGAAGAGTTAAAAGACTAAAAGAAAACACTCTGCTTGTGAGGAAGCTGATTAGGAATCTGTTTTGGCTATTCTTATTTAAGCCTCATGCAGCCTCTGCCATCTGTCACACATGGTCCAATTCCGACACACAGTACAAGAAGGAAAAGACCTCTGTCCTGCGTTAGCTTCTTTTAGTAGTGTTTCCATATGGTAATTTATCAATGTCAGTAATCAACATATAGTGCCTATTTAAGCCAGCACTTAGGAATGTACCTCTGAAATGTCTTTAGGTGTGGTCATAGAAACAGGGCACTTGGCAGGGGGCGGGATTCCAGTCTTGATTCAGTTGGTGTAAGGCCTATTCTCTATCACTGCACTAGGATTGTGTAGTGCAAATCAGTACAAACTGATGTTTTATATTGTTTGCATTGGTGCAGTAGGTTTTATTTCCAAATTTAAGAAAAATGGTCTATAAAAGCAACACACATGATTTTTTTCACAAGCTTTTCTGAATAATTTCTCATGACAGCTTTTTAGGCTATTAACCTATATTTTCCAGATATCATTTTATAAAATAATTTTCATCAAAGCAGATTTTTAAACATACATTTGTCCAATGTGTAAGTGCTCCCTCTGTATTTCTGTATTTTTAAAATAATTCATTACTTTTGTATGTAGCTTTCAGAAATCCTTGTTTCTTGGATATATCTTTGTGTGTCTATATCTGTGAGAAAGGAAGAAAGAGATAGAGAATCTATGATTGGAAAAAACAAATGCTAACTCCATGCAGTTCTGTTCTGTGCTGTGGCAGAATTTATTTGGGCCATTCTTGTAAATCCTTCCCTGCCAGAAATGTGATGAATTTCTTTTAAATCCTCACTTCATATAGGTCACTTCATGAAACTTGGAAATAGTGAGCAAAATGTCAGTAATAAAGAAGATGGAAATCACACTACAGTATCTTCTTGTACTATTTCTGGCTGGAGTCTCATAGTCTGTGGGCTGTAGGCAATCATTTTTCAATTCTCAAGCCCCCAAAATCTGACATCAAAACAGCAAATTTTTGTGTTATGATTTCCTTCTTGTGAAAAATTAATTCCTAAAATATTGCAGATGTCTTATATTTTTCATATTGGCCTTGCTTGCCTTCCCACCCCACCATTCTCAAAGATTCCTTTCTCTTCCAGTAACAACACTATATTACCAGTAGGCTCACTGAGTGAGCTTTGAAGCAAAAACAAAATAAAAATGGCTAGTTTATACTTCTTCTGTTAATTATACTGATTCATGAACTAACCAAACAAGCTAATTTTTATAACATGCTACAGTTCCCAAAATCTAACCAAGGATAAGTTCAACAAATGATTTGTGCAAATGCAGTTGCTAGATCTTTAACTTGCCTAGATAAACTTTTATGTCTCCAGCCACAGAGAAATGGATTATTGTTGTTTTACTCTATTTTATATCTAATATCCTGCATATAGTGGCACTATAAACTCCAGCAGGTTTCTATTTCCCTGCCACTGTGATGCTTCATGTCTCATTTCTTCCTGACTGTATGTGTTGCTTCAGAATGTCTTTAACAAGGGATGACAATTTCCTCAAAAGAGCTGTTTCCGTGTTTCTAATATAAGCTTTATTAGATTGACAACATTCATTTCCAGATACTGTCACCATGCATTGGCCATTCACTTGTACAATACAAATTAATGTGTGTGCATTTATCAAAATAAAGATGTGGAAAGATTTCCAAATAAGAAATGGAAAGAAATAGGAAAGTGATTTTTTTTTTTTTTGCTATATTCAGGTACTCCTGGTCAAACTAGTTAACAGAAGAATGGAAATAGAAAAGTCACTTTAGAAAAGGAAAAGAAAGGAAACAAAGCAATATAATGATATTTACGTATCTTGTTCCAGGATGCAAATATTTTATTTCAGGTTGCTTAAGCATTCTTGAGAACTATGTATCTTTAAAAAGTAAATTTACTGGTACTTTCATGGTTCAGCGGTCTGGATAGTAGCTTGGCAGTTAGGCAGACATTTGCACATATTTTCAGTTCCATGGGAACAAGCCTTTACATTTCATCCACAGAGGAATTGTACAGACCATTAGGTTCTGACCTGTCTGCAGCTACCCAGGACATTCTTTTCTGTTCTGGCTAGCAACCTTCACGCTTATGGCTTGGCTTCCTTTTCTAGAATAAAGACATTTTTTAGTCAAGATGCCATGGTATTATCAACAAAAACCCAAAGAACAAGATACACGTGTACAGAAAGTTGGCAGGTTCCAGCTTGTCTGAAACAAGATTCAAATTCCCCCTCATTTTATCTTTCTTTTTTTAAATTCACGGGAAAGAATTGTTTCTCTCCAGGACAACAATCTTCAAAGCTGCTATCTTCTGAGACACTTCAATAGTGAATTAGACTGATTCATTTTGCTACCCTGAGTCTTAGTTGTCTAGTAGGAGATTCAAATGTGAACATTGCCTTACAGGCATTAAAATTATGATCACAAATCTAATTAGCCATAAAAATTGCTCTGTTCCCTTTCACCAGGCCAAATTTAAACCTGACCTGGGGCTTTGACAATTGCTACACCCAGCTTCCAATATGCCTGACTCAATAAAAAGCTACTATCCCCTTCTCCACTATGTTTCCCAGTTGCTAAGGTCACTTTTAGTCTGGCATTTTTTTTATTGCTTGTGGTCAAGGTTTTTAATGCTAGATTCAAACTCAGACTCTTGTTTCAATTGTCTTATACAAAGTCATTCTGAAATATTAAAATCTGATTTGGTTATGCATCTGTACAGATAGAATATGCATCCATGCATTCATTCATTTTTGCAGGAATGATGGTAGCAATTGTATCCCCAATGGGCTGGTGACCAACAGAGATTTTAAAAATAGTATTTTCTTTTCTTCGGTGATGGCTAAAGAAAGATCAAATTTGCCAGTATTCCATGAATTCAAGGATTGTCACCCTCTGTAAATGAGAATAGCCTAAACCAGAAAATGGGTTTAATATGTGTAAATAGATATGTTAAAAGAAATAGTTCCTTATTATCAGCTCTCTTATATTGAATTCATAGACTGTTCTTATGAAACAGTGATTCTATTGTGGCCACAAGATTAGCAGCCATTTGCTAGCCACTTTACCTTCCAAGGTGGACACATTAACCTTTGGAGTTGGATCTCTTCCCAGTCTTCACATTCACATGGTTACTGTTCTGGAATGAGTATGTTGTAAGGAATTTGTACATTTCATGGCAACTGTAACATGATTTGAAAACCTTTCCGGTTATTCAAGACACAGGATTTCATAACTTTTTGTGAGTTTAAGATTTATATGCACACAGAGAATAAAGAGAATCTACCAGTCCTACAAACAGCGCAGTGTTGTGAGCCCTTTGGAAGGAATTCAGTATAAAATATATAAAGGAAATTATTTTTGAGTTTTTAACAGTCATTGCTTTTTCAATTCAGTCACAATTGCTAGAAATATGTTTGAGACTAGTGGAGAATGTTGGTATATAAGTGCAGTTAAAGAAGCAATACATAAAAATATTTGCAGAATATATGCAATTATTACTCTTAGGTTAAGATAGCTTTGTATATAATAAAGTCAATTTTGCATGTATTTTTTTTAAATAATTTTTTATTTTTTTCTGTTTTCATGTGACTGTGAACCTCAGCAAAAAGAGATATTTTAATAGTTATCTCTTAGTTAAAATAATATTTAAGAAAACAGTAAAATAGTTTTTTTTAAAAAAAATCCTACAACAGTAGGAAATAACCTTCAACCAGCTGGTTTCTAAGCTACTTTAATCTTAATTCTAAGTAAAACCTCTTTGATTATAGTATTAGTCTTCTCTTTGACAGGTGGTTTATGGCTTGACTTCTATCATCTGCTTTGTGGACAATTTATAGTTCTGTACAAAAGAATGTGCAGGTCAGGGAAGCAGAAAGTAGAGATATAGAGAGATATAGGAAAAAACAAAGAAATGAGTTCAGTTTATCAGACAGATGAACTAGGCAGAGTCCCAGATATAGGTACAAACTCTTCTGTTGAGAAGCTTGGCGGAAGGTGATTCAACCTTGGTCTTATCAGTTATAGCACTTGCAGTACACAACATTTCATAGGCTTCCTCTACCCCCCCTCAATATTCTGTGGTAGGATCTTGCTAGTTGTAAGTGGATATTATAGTCTCTGAGGACCAAATTGCAAGAAAATCATGCTGTCTTAAGAGCTGCTGCTTTTGTGCTGAGAGCCACATTTGGCTTTTCAGTGATTGCCTCAGACTATGCTCCAAAAACATTAGAAATTAGGCAGGAAGGGAAATTTGTTTACATTTAATTGTTATTATATTTAAAACCAAATATAATTAATATGACTTCTTCCCAGTACTTAGTAATTACTCTATCAAATTGCAGGAACCACTTTTGGATGAACTTCGAGCCGCATGCAAGGATTTGGGAAACAGTAAATTGGGTCCTCTTGCTCTGGAGGCAAATATGACAGCAGAGGATTAGTTCCAGATAGATACAGAGGGAAACTACAATTTGCACAATGATCCTACAAAGCTATGAATATGAAACATCTCTTTATAATACAGCCAGATAACATGAAGAAATTAAATCTAGCCAATTTAAGACTAGACTCTTATATGGAAATAAAACAGGATTTCAAAATAGGGTGATATATTTTTTGTTTCAAAGTTTTTAAAGCCAAATTCCCTCTATGTTTTTTTTTATAGCAAATGGTGACTTCGATTAACAGTGGTAAAAACAGCACTGGTTTCTTTGATTTCTATAAATAGCTACATCTACTTTTCCACAGATACATTGTTTGGAATGATTCATATTTGCTGTCTTGGTGTGTTCTGGACTTTTGAAATTGGACAGTGGCTCCTCTCTTTGATGAGCAGTCATGCACCACAGAGCCATATTTTAAGCTCATAAATGCTAAAAGAGAATATGGTACAATGTTTGTGTGTGGAAATATCAACAATGTAAATGACTTGAAAGGAATTTGGCCATCTATAAGGCATGCACACTCTGACTCATACATGGACTATGAGGAAACAACGCATCTGCTAATCCACACAAGAGGAGAGAAGCAGCAGAGCGTTGTCTTGGTGATACTGGGAACCACAATTAGTAGCATCTCAACCACTTTGGTGGCAGCTAAAGACAGTCATTTCTTGACTTTGAGTTATACCTTCATACTGTTTTTTTAAACAGTGAGATGACCCAAGCGGGATTTGAGTCAACACTGATGGAATAGATGAAGGCTTAGCCTCCCTTGCTTTCTCTTTTTTGTGTTCCTTTGAGTCATTGTTGACTCTTGGCAAATGTCTGAATTAGTCCCTGTAGCTTTCTTGGCAAGGATTTTTGGAAGTGAATCTTCTCATCAGTCCTTATCACCCATCCATTCGCACTTGTGACTGTATGACTGTAACTTTGTCACTTGTATCCTTATGATTTATATTGACTTTCCTAGTATGATTTGATTGCTTATTGTACCCTATGACTATTATTAAGCATTGTACCTTATAATTCTTGACTCTTGATGAATGTATCTTTTCTTTTATGTATGCTGAGAGCATTTGCACCAAGACAAATTCCTTGTCTTGGCCAATAAATAATTCTAATTCTAATTTGCCATTGTCTGGGCTGATTTCAGGGCTGAGAGGGCATGACTAGTCCAAGGTCACCTAGTTGACTGTGCCTAAAGCAAGAGTAGAACTTGCAGTCCCCCAATTGCTAGCTTGGTGCCTTAAGCATTATAACAAACTGGCTCATTACATTCCATTATTATCCCATATTTGCTTCAGGGAGTGGATCACAAAAAAAGAATAGTAAGAGCTCAATTTTGTCTTTTGTTTCCTGACTGCTGAACATTTAATGAGAAGGCTAAGTTGAAACTCATCTTCTGGGTCTCCCCAGTTGGATAGTCCAGAAAAAAGGACAATAAGCTAATAGTTAACTATGAGTACAGTGTATACTGATGGCACAATATTATGTCAGTCTAGGCTTTTAAATAAATAGCTTTGTTTAGCATGTCATGTGTCTGATGGACTGAATGAATAAGAGGTCTAACTTATTCAGTCCAGCAGACTAAAATTTCTACATATAACTTTATTTTATTCATTCATTCATTCATTCATTCATTTATTCATTTATTTATTTATGTCAATTGCTTACAAGATAATAGGTATAAGTAAAAACATAGTTATGAATACATAGATACATATAAGAAAAATGAAAAAAAAATAAAAGAAACAATAGGACAGGGATGATAGGCGCAATTGGTGCACTTATGCACCCCCCCTACAGACCTCTCAGGAAAGGGGTGAGGTCAATAGTAGATAGTCTAAGGTTAAAGTTTTTGGGGTTTGGGGAAGAAACCACAGAGTCAGGTAGAGTATTCCAGACATTGACCACTCTGTTGCTGAAGTTGTATTTCCTGCAATCAAGTTTGGTGCAATTAACCTTGAGTTTGTATCTGTGTTTGCTCTTGTGTTATTATGGTTGAAACTGAAGTATTCATTGAGAGGTAGGACATTGCAATGTATTATTTTATATACTATACTTAGATAGGACCGAAGGCAGCATAGTTTTAGGTGTTCCAAGTCTAGAATTTCAAGTCTGGTGGCATAAGGTATTCTTCAATGAGTAGAGGAGTGGAGAACTCTTCTTTGAAATATTTCTGGACTTTCTCAACTGTGTTAATATCAGATACGTAATGTGGGTTCCAGACTGATGAACTGTATTCGAGTATTGGTCGAGCAAATGTTTTCTAACAAACTTATCTCATAACTTTTCATAAACTGCCTTTGATCCCTCCACAGCCCTGTGTGATTGTAAAGTGTGTAAAGAAACACATGCTTTTTTCAGTTCTTTCTTCTCAAGAGATTGTGTCCTGTAAAAAATAGAAACCAAACACAGCTTGGTCTTTGCTTGGAGAGTTTATTTGAATTGCCTAATACTTAACGATGCAAACAGAAAAACTTCTGTTGAAGGTATTTCTCTCAATCAAGGCTTTCTTCAATGAATACATCAATATTTATTGCATCTTTTTTCCTAGTTTTATACACACACACACACACACACACACACACAAACACACACACACACATATATATATATATATTTACATATATACATATATACATGCCTGATGATGGCAGATGAGATTCTGCTGAAACGTTGCTACAACTTCAACAGAACTACAATGACGTGGGATAATACCCAAAGGAAGCTGAACAGCACACATGTAAGTACCCGCGAAAACCTAAGAAAACACATACACACACACACACACACACACATATATATATATGTGTGTGTGTGTGTGTGTGTGTGTGTGTTGTTTAGCTTCCTTCGGGTATTATCCCACATCATTGTAGTTCTGTTAAAGTTGTAGCAACGTTTCAGCAGAATCTCATCTGCCATCTTCAGGCTTCTGTATGTGCAGGCTGGTTGGTATTTAAAACCCTGGCCACTATAGAAAACCCCAGCCACAGAATCATCAGAGAAGCCATAGAGATTGAAAAAAGACCTGACAGCATGAATAGAAGAGATGATTCCACCAGACTGTCAATCATTTGGAAGCCTGCACTCTCAAATAGAAAGATCTCCATGCCACAAGCCAGGCAAACACCTGGGCAAAAACAGACTCCCTCTGATAGCTCCAACCTCACCCCCCCACCAGGCACCCAGGTGAAACCCAGCTTGCTAATGAATAGCAGCTTGCTAATGAAGAGCAGCCGTCCCTTCACACGGAGCCAAGCTGCACTAAAAGCCTCCAACAGAAGAACAGACTGTTGCCAGCCAATCAAAGCCACAAAACAGACAGAAGAAACCAGGAACACCAATCAATCAAACTCCAAGTCCAATGAAACAGGTCCAGGCTCCCAGCCAATCAGAATGAACCAGCCTCAAATTTAAAACCAGGAGCTGTAAGACCCATATCCATACAGAAGCCTGATGATGGCAGATGAGATTCTGCTGAAACGTTGCTACAACTTTAACAGAACTACAATGACGTGGGATAATACCCGAAGGAAGCTAAACAGCACACATGTAAGTACCCACGAAAGCTTAAAAAAACAAATATCTGACCTCTACGGGGAGGAAATAAACAGCC
>BLBF01000053.1:15763325-15788747 GCA_015471245.1 Laticauda colubrina
TATCTATCTATCTATCTATCTATCTATCTATCTATCTATCTATCTATCTATCTATCTATCTATTTACAGTATTTCTTCCCCTAAAACTCTTTTATATGAGATTAACTGGGTTTGTCTCTTGATCTCCAGCAAAACGTAAAAAAGGACTCCTTATTTTTAATAAATATTTCATAAAAGAGAGAAGGAAACAGACTATAATCTTCAGCTGTTTAAAATAGTCCTTATTGTTACAGAATAGAAAATAGAGATTGAATTCAAGTATTACTGTTCTGAAACATACATTAAATATGTATAATACATAATGATGGAAACGTAGTCTACATTGTATGCAATGATCTAACAGCAAAGAAGCACATTGTCCTAGACCAGACCACGTTCCCCCAAAGTGGTCAATATCAACACCCAAGGCATGATGAGGCTATCCAAGATGTTGTTGTTATTTGTAGAACTATTTGTTAAAGTATTATTTATTATATTATTTTCATGGAATAACTATTTTGAGGTCAATGAACAATCTGAAACTTCATGAAGAGGTCGATGAACTGAAGAGTTTGGGGACTCCTGTCCTAGACTCATTCAGGTAAGGCCATCATATCTGGGTTGCCAAATTCCAAGTGATCAGTTGATGGCAACAAAAACATTAATAAAACTATAATTTTATATTACAATCTAGCAGTCATTTCAGTTTTTGCAATTTAGATGTAGCCAAACCCTGATGTAATGAAAAAAAAAAACCTCTTACTCAGTACAAGCCATTCTACAAACATAGAAAACAAAAACTGAAATATTTTTAAAATAAGAAATGGGGAAAATAAAAGGGAATGACAGGAAACTGAAAAAGCTAAAGAACTGCAGATAGACTGGAAATAAAGACTATCAGGGATGATACATCAAAGAAATAGACAAGAATAAAGGAACAAAGATTAATGGGTATGGATTTTGAAGAAAGGAAGAGTTAGAATAAATTTGGATGTCTTCTTCCTTTCTCTTCTATTTGATTCTGCCTAAATACTTTTCAGTAATTTGCAGAGCAGCAATTGTCCAGGTGACTTATAATAGGCAGCATTTGTGAAGATAATAAAATTCATTGGTTAACCAAGGTCAATATATGAGATCCCTTCACATTCCCCAAACTCTCTCAGCTTTGTCTATATGTAGTAGGAAATTTGCAAAAAAATTGAGTTTGTAAGGTCAGAACATATACTCAATCTCTAAACAGCCTGCAAATTTCTCCAAATCAGTTCATGGGGACTTGATTTGAATCAAAGAGATAATTTGATTAAATCTTCCTTGAATTGATTTCTCCTCTTTAAGCCTAATATAACTAATGGTCACGTCCTATAGGTCTCTACATTTGTGTTTCTTTCTGCTTACTTGTGGCAATAGCTATGCATGCTTCCTCATATTTAAGCTACTGTATATTGGGATCTCTTGAGGTGGCTTGTGTTTCATGTGATTTAAAAAATTGCTTGACTGAACAATATACACATAACAGAACAGTAGTTGTATATTAGAAATTAGTAAAACTCTAATTGCATCCTCCAGGCACAACAATTTAAGATAAAAATACATGTTCTTTAAAACCATTGCATGCTGTCTAGATATTAATAAGCATTTATCTCTTCTAAGATCAAAACATTTCCAAATACCAGCCTTTGTAAATTTCAGTAAATGAAGCTTTCAGCTTCATTCTTCTCTAATAACCTCCCATTGTGTAATATTTAGTGTACTTAAAGAATCAATGTGATGACCCAAGGTGGGGATACAAAATAAACACAGTCACAAAAACCTGGTGAAGCCCCTTTTATTAGTTCACTTTGTTTCTAAACTCCAAATATCCTTGATGGAAGACAAAAAAACTTCCACACAAGCAGTTATAAGAAGGAGGGAAAAAACAACACAAACTAGGCAAGATAGGGGCTGGAGGACATCCTAGATAACAGAACACAGACTGGGAAGGACACCAAACTCAAAGAGGAACCATAAACTAGAGATATTTCCATGCTTTGTTTCTAGCATTTGTCTGTATGCATGTCCATCCCCTTATTCAGTTGTCACAGTGGCAGCCCTTGAAGAGGATCAAGGCCCTCTCCTCCCGAGCAGACCACATCTCTCCCTTATCATCTCCTCCCTGTGTGCCCTAGGATGGAGAGGGGATGGGCCTGGTTCATCCTCTAACTGCCCAGCCGGCCTCTGCTCTTCCCTAGCTTCTTCCACAACCTCAGAGCCACACTTCACTCCCTGT
The DNA here is from genome assembly GCA_015471245.1 of Laticauda colubrina. Classification (NCBI taxonomy): domain Eukaryota; kingdom Metazoa; phylum Chordata; class Lepidosauria; order Squamata; family Elapidae; genus Laticauda; species Laticauda colubrina. The sequence goes on from BLBF01000053.1 coordinate 15,765,571, forward strand.
TGGCTGTTCCTCCTCTGACAGAGTCAGTCTCCACCAGGGGAGTGGTGACTTTTATTATTTTATGATAATAAAAGTAAGAATATGCACTATTTGGAAGTGGCGATGGTACAATTAGGACTAAAAAGCTGAAGTTTGCAGATGACACAACAGAGATTGGTCTCATTCGAGACAACAACGAATCCACATACAGACAAGAGGTTGTACTTCAATCGAGGACTTGTATACTGCACAAGTCAAAGAGGGCTGTGAAAATATTTACAGACCCCTCACATTCTGGACATAAACTTTTTCAACTCCTTCTCTCAAAACGACGCTATAGCGCACGACACACCAGACACAGGAACAATTTTTTCCCCGAATGCCATCACTCTGCTAAACAAATAATTCCCGCAACACTGTCCAACTATTTATAAAGTCTACTCCTATTACTATTAATCTTCTCATCACTCCTTATCACCCATACCCTCCCACTTGTGACTGTATGATTGTCACTTTGTTGCTTGTATCCTTACGATTTATATGGACTTTTTCCTAGTATGATTTGATTGCTTATTGTATCCTATGACTATTATTAAGTGTTGTACCTGATGATTCTTGACTCTTGACGAATGTATCTTTTCTTTTATGTATACAGAGAGCATTTGCACCAAGACAAATTCCTTGTGTGTCCAATCACACTTGGCAAATAAAAGAATTCTATTCTATTCTATTCTATTCTATTCTGTTCTGTTCTGTTCTGTTCTGTTCTGTTCTGTTCTGTTCTCTTCTAAATAAATAATTTCCAAAACTAAGTTTTAAAAAACTGAAATTTCATGATATATTTTAATTTAGCAATATTGTAAAATATCACACAGGGGAGTTATGAAGGAATTGAGGTATTTTGTTAGATTTCGTGATGGTATTTAGAATCAGAAAAGGCTACTGAGTCTCTTATAAGGTAATGGATACATGACATAACATTCTGCAGAAAGTTACACAGATGAAACTCTGGTGCAAAAGTTTTTTCTCTCTAATGGGACTATTAAAATGATAATAGATTTGTCTCCATCCTTGCCTTCAACTATATATTACTAACATTCTTATTTTCATTAATTGGGTGAAATGGTGCAATGATTTTTGAACTAAAGGGCCTCAAATGGACTAATATACAGAATGTATCCAAAATTGGGACTTGTGATTCCTGAGGAAATGATATTTGAGAAAGTTGTGGGGGCTTGTGCTGTGTTCATATGATGGCCATTTTGAACATTTATGACAGTTTGCCCACCACTGTTGTGATCCCTCACTCCCTCTCCTGCTCCCCCACAGCAAGGAGTTGACTTATTATGTGGATCTTATAGAAACAACAACTTTTAGGTGCATAAAGAAAGGCCTGGATATTTTTATTGCTCTATATGCCCCTTCTGTGGCACACAAACATGTATATATATATTTATATCCTTAATTATCCAACCTTCATTGAGGAAGTCAGGACATTCACAGTGTACCATTCTCCTGTATCACTTCAGAACAATTTTGCGAGGTCCATTGGCTGAAAGTAACAAAATGAGCTCCTATAGCTGCAGATGGAGAAGAAATTGGATCTCTCTGGTGTTAGTGAAATACATTAGCTAGTGTTCCTTAGTCCTTGCCCATGCTGTTTCAGCAGCTTCCTATTCTGAAACTGAGGATAGATCAGTTTGGCTGAGGGAGATAAGGTCCTGACCTAGCCCTCAAGAGGTTACTTGATCCTATTTTTAAACTATCTCTGACAGCTTCCTACAACTCAAAGGAGAAGCTGGCAGGGGTTTTGAACTGTTCTGAGGTGACAATTATGACACATAACATTGTGGCAATAAAAATGAATTAAAATAAAATGTCATATGCATAATTATGTCACATGAAAACAGGAAATCACAGGGAACTGTACAGAATGAAGAGACAAGAATAGATGGAGGAGCAAAGGAAAGATCAACTTGAGAATATGTGGCAAACACTAATTATTTGGAGAGTTCCTCAGCATAATTCCTACCTTCAACAGCAATACCTCAACTGAGAAAGAGTGAGGCAAAATGCACATCTTGGACGACATCATATTTTTGATGATATTGATGCTTTGGCCAAAGTCGGTCCTCACTGTCATGTGTTTCTATTCCCTGGAATAATTTTTGCTGTATGAAAGGAAAGGTCAGGATAGGCAATTTGTAAACTCTGCCTAATGAACTCAATTTAAATAGCAATAATGAACTTATTACAGCCAAGATTAGGTATAATATCAGACAATGCAACTTCCTGTTCCAAATGATATATTTTAGTGCCAAATAAGTCCTTTCAATGAAAAACGGATGGAATCATTCTGTGATTATTCAAGGGCAAATCCAGAATTACATTGGACATTTAATGCCAGTCTCCAAACAGCAAGCCAAATTTATTGAAATTTGGTATTTTTGACAATGTAGAATTAAGAATGGGTATGTTCTGCAAATATGGAATTCAATGTGAAATTGCTTCATAATTGGAAGGAACAGGGAGGGAAGGAAGATTTCTGACACTTCCTGTCAGCTTCCCACAAGGAAATTTAATAGGGAAGCTGTCAGAAAATTGAAAGTTGTTCCTGCTATCACAATTTTTTTTGCCTGCCCATGGTCATTCTGTTTCTCTATTTGGGTAAGGAAATATCTCCAAAACCATAACCAACAGCCTGAGTCATCTGTTGTACTCTAAACACAATACCTGAACAGTATGTGTGCAATTATTTATGCAAAATTAAAAGTGTATAGAGTGATAGGAAGCATAGTTCTGCCAGCGATGCATATGTAAACTGGAATTCTGCCAGCATGGTCCATGAAAGAATGCTGTACAATTGACCCATTTTTTGGGGGGATTACATGTATTAAATAACCCTTTTCTAAAATTTGATTATTTTAAAACTAAACCTAGAAATGAATTATTTAGCTCTACTAAGTCTGGATCGTAATATATTTTCTGTTTCTCTCTTTTTCTCTCTAAGGTCTTTCAGGGTCTGAGGTTTTAAAAATGTAGCAACTCCTTTGTGTACCAGAAACTGTGAGAATTTGTCAGTCTTCTGTGAGTAGATAGGAAATGCTAACAGGACTGGGCCAAGTCAAACAAGTAAAAAAGAAGTTTTCACCCATTTATATGTTTACATAACATATTAATAGGACTTGTGTTTGCTTGTAAAACATTTGTCTTTTGAACATTGTGTTCAAAATGAAAGACAGAACGTGAGAAACTTGGAATAATTTTTGGTAGTTAACTGAGAAAGTACAAGTAGAATTTTTCTGAGGGACTCTTAATCTCCTCCCTTGACTTTAACATTCTTTCTTTAAATATTAGCTTGAACTTTCTGCCACTTTTAATTGAAAATACTAGTTAGTTTATATGGGTTTATCCACCACGAACAAAAAAGCACCCCTTTGTGTTTCCTTTATCTCCTGAACATGATAACCAGGACAAAATTATATTAACCAATTCCTCTAACTTCATATAGAAAGTCACACAGCATAGAAGTAGATACATGATGTTTCTTATCTGTCTGAATAGTAGTGTTAATCATAATAATTGCTACACACTCTGTCTGGAATTTTTGTATTGTTTGCATTTTTTTATTGTTCAGCAGTTGCATTTTGATAATATAATGTTTTACGAAAAGAGGGTCCCTCTGTTATTTTATCAGCTTTCCCCATTGGTAAGTATATATTTAAGCTGGGGGACCCTGAATATTCAGGTTTCAAAAATATGTTCACTGCAGACTTTAACAGTTATGGGAATTTGACTAATCAAGCATCTATGTACTGTATTTTATTTAGCTAATTTATTTAGTAATTTCATTTAGCATATTTATCTTGTTATACTGCATTTTAGCTACTTTATCTAGTATATTTCTTTGTGTACGTTATTTAGCTCTCTTGCTGTGGAATTTCTTTTAATTGCTCATATTGACATTGATTTGATTTTGTGTTGCTTCTGTACCAGTTATGAAGATGGTAGAATAATAAAAGATAAAGTAAAATAGAGTGTCTGGAATGAGACTTATGGAATATTTTAAGAACATTTACATGGCAGACAGATCTATATATCCCTTTCTTTCTGGCTAGAACAAAATTTTGACTGATTCTATTTGAGATTGGAAATTAGCAGATTGAGGTTGGTTAGTTGGGTGGGACACTACTAGGAAATATAAGAGCTATAAACTAGAATGGAAAGTGCAGACAGTCCTTGATAAATGACCTGTCTCTTAACAATCATTTGAAGTTAGATGGCCTTGGAAAGGATGCCTTAGGGCCTGTAAAGAACTTCTAATCATTGTAAAACATGGTGCCTCTGCATCCTACAATCACATGACTGAATTTCAATCACCTGGCAATTAGTGCATGTCTATGACTGGTTGCAGCTTCCCGTTGTCACGTAACCAAAATTTGCAATGTTTTTTGGTGGCAACATACAGCCATTGCAGATGCTGCATTTGCTTAATGACCATGTGGTTCTTTAATGACTGTGGTAACTTGCTTCCGGTGACAAGATATGGGCGAACTGAGGTGCTGAAGCTCGCTCTGGGTTTCACGCTATCTCCTCTTGCTGTTGGAGTGACCCTTAGAGGTGCACACATCTTGTAGAGAAACGTACCAGTGTGGGAGACTCAAGTCGCGGTGTGGAAAAGGCGACTCTCATCGCGATGTAGAGAAACCCTGTAGAGACTGACATCAAGAGACTGTCAGTAATGTAGTCCTAAAGTTTTGATCATTGCATACAAGAGGAAGCTAGTGAGTGACAGACTGTGGTGAACGAAGAATGAGAGTGAAAGAATTTGTGATCCTGATTGAGCATTGAATATTGGAGAACCTTAGTCGGAACGAAGCCTGAAAACAGCGGCCAAAGCAGATACGAGCAGCGGCAAAAGCGAAAGGGCTGGTGAGATGGAAGAGGGTAAGGATGTGAGTGATCGGACAGAGAAGATAAGAGAATCGGAGGGATCTGAGAGACTGACAATAATTGGGGGAGAAAAAAGAAGAAGAAAAAACAACAAATTTAATTTAAGGGAACTTTGAAAGATTTGAATTGTGGATTTTGGGGAAAACTGGAAGGACAAACTTGAGATGGGGGGAGATTTGAAGTAAGGAATTAAATAGTCTAATTAACTTTAAATATTCCATGGATGAAACTGAATAATTTACTGGTCTCTTTTTGGACTATTGGACTGGAGCTGTAGTAAGTGGAAAAGATTTATTAAAGAAAGAGACTATATGAATCTAAAGATTGACTTGTAAGACTTTTAAACGAAAGGAAAAATGGCTACAGCGGAAAGTGTGGTGAGACAGTGAAGTCAGAGACATTACTCAGCAAGTCTGTGCTTCCCGTGCGCTCGGTGAAGGAATCTCGAAGAACTGAACAATTACATTAAGACACTTTAAGCCTTTAAACTTTGCGGATTGCAATAATTATTTCTTGACACCAACTCAACTTATTTTTGAATGTGGTAAATGTAATTTATATGTGATTTAATTGATACATTAGTAAATATTGAAATTTATATTTGGTGATAAAAGGGAGGTGATAATTAATTAATTATTTAGTTATAGATATTTGATTATAGGTGTTGATTAGATTGAATTAAATAATTAATTGTGGTTAATTGTGATTACTACAGATTAATTAATTATTGTATAGCAAGGTTGATATATTTTCATTTAGATTTGTAAGTATTTTAAATATTATTTTATAACACTATTTTGAGATTAAGGATTCTGGAGCACTTATAGATATACAGGTTAATAGTACTTAAATTTAAATAGAGGAATTTGATATATTATTAAGATCTACAAATCCAGGTATCTGATTTAGAAATTAGCTTTAAAATTGTTCTGGAGAATATATATATTGACAAGAGAGGTTAATCCTGTAACATATCATATTAATTTCGCACAGTGGCCACATATAGCTGATACTTCTCAATAGTGAATGTTAATTTGGGACAACATATTTAGTATGATACAAAACAAAAAACAAATTTTACAAGAAATGACCTCTATCACTAACACAATGCTTAAAACTGGAAAGAAGACATCTTCAATACAAACAACTGTAATGCCATCACCCTCAGTGATGGCATAAAAGACAATTGAAGAAGCTCTATCTGGAGAGAAACAACCTGTCATCACGAATGCCAATATCCAATCGACTCTTCTTACTTTACAAGAATCCATGCTGAAACTTCAGGAAATAATGGTGAAAAATCATACCGAAACAAGAGCTGATACAAATGAATTAAAAGAAGAGATGGGGAACTTAGAGGCAGAAATGAAATTAGACATCTTAAAGGTGGATCAAAAAATTGAAACAATACAGCAAGCACTAGAAAGGAATGAATCAACAATAAAGGAGGTTGAGAAAAGGATGGGACAAATGGAAAAGAAGCTGGAAATGGTTGGTGAGCAATTAAGAAATGTGAGTAAAGAAATGGACAACTCCTTGGTATATCTAGAAATGGACAAGGCTGCAGCATATCTGAGATTCCAAAATATAATGGAATCTAAGAAGAGGACTTAGAACAAGTAATGGCAGGAATATTAGCAGACCTATTGGAAAAAGATAAGGACGATATTCTGAAAGAATTAGACGAAGTATATAGAGTGAGCACAAATTATGCAAGATGACATGAACATCCAAAAGAGGTCCACGTGAGATTTGCCAGAAAGAAAGTTCGAGATATTATATACAAAATTTCTAGAAAAGAAACAATTACATATAAAGGAAAAGAAATCTTGGTGCTTAAACAAATCCCAAGAAGAGTGAGAGAGCAGAGGCGAGATTATAAATTCTTGGTGAACCAATTAAACCAAAAGGCATCATATTCAGATGGCTAATCCCAGAGGGAATGCTAATCATATGGGAAGAAAGAAAAATTAAAGTAGACTCTGTGGAAAAACCCCAAGAATTCTATGAACGATTAATAGGCAATGAAGAATCGAGTAGTAGAGATGAATTAGAAACGAATTCACAAGACGACCAAGACTATAAAAAAAAATTGAGATGGGAATCATAGGAATTCAAAAAATAAACAATATCAAGAGAGAGAAGAACTGAAGATGCACAATCAGTCAGAAAGAGAGACAGAAGTAACTACAAGACAAAGAGCAAGAGTCAATTAGGTGATGGACGAAAAAAAGAAAATACTATCAATTGACATAAATGGCCTAAACTTTAGGATAAAAAGGAAAAGAACATTAACCAAATTAATTTGGTTAATTTGGTTTATTAAATTATTTGGGATTACACAATAGTAAAAAAAGTTAAAATACTTAGGAATTTGGTTGACGGCTCAATGCAAAACTCTAATGGAAAATAATTATAATAAATTACTACAGCAAGTCAAAAAAGATTTCGAGATAGGGGTTAAATTGCAAATCTCCTTATTAGAGAGGATTTCCACTATAAAAATGAATATTCTGCCCAAATTTATTTACTTATTCCAAACAATATCAATAAAAATACATAAAAATTACTTTGTGGAATTTAACAATATAATTACCAAATTTATTTGGCAAGGGAAAAAGCCGAGGATAAACCTAAAGGCAATGCAAGATATGAAGAGTAGGAGAGGTATGGCACTCCCAAATTGAGAATTATACTATAGTGCATCCTTACTTTGGTTGAAAGAGTGGGTAAATCTGTCGAATAAAAGAATTTTATTTCTAGAAGGCCATGATTTACAGAAGGGATGGCACACATTTTTATGGGACACTGGAAAAATTAAGCAGAAGTATTTCCACAGACATATAATTAGAGCTTCCTTATTGGCTAATTGGAACAAAAATATATATATTTAAAAATCCCAATCTGGATCTCAATGATGGAGGGGATGATACATCCAAATAACCTCAATCTTAATAAAATGATAAAATACAAAGACCTTCTAGATGTGCAAGGAACTTTAAAGTCATGGCAAGATCTCCAAGAACAAGGGCTACAAGTAGACCAGCGGGCTTATTTGCAAATTCAAAATAGATATAGCTAGGACAAGAAAATTTTTGGAATTTTTGCTAAGGCACAACAATTATATAAAATCCTATTAGGTCCAGATAAAAAAAAATATAACTAAATTTTATAACTATTTATTAGAGATGGAATTAGAAGAGGAAGTAGTCAAAGGCAACATGATAGCTTGGAGTAGAAACATAGCAAGTAGCATTACATTATTAGAATGGGAAAAGGTCTGGACAAGGAATAATAAAATTATAAAATCAGCAACATAGAAAGAAAATGCCCATAAAATGTTTTACAGGTGGCATCTCTCGCCCTTGAGAATAGAGAAATGTCTCCTAACATGAATCCGAATTGATGGAAATGTAAAAAGAAACACGGAACATTCTTTCACATTTGGTGGTCCTGCACTGAAGCCCAAAGATACTGGCATGGAATAAAAAAATGGTTAGAGGAAATTGAATTAAAACCAGAATTCTTCTTATTGGGGATATTTAATAGACAAATTTCAAAAAAAGTCAAATATATAATACTGCACATTCTTACTGCAGCCAGAATAACCTTTGCACAGTGTTGGAAACAAGCAGATATTCCAACAGAGGAAATGGTCATTCAGAAGATAACAGCCTGTGCAGAGATGGATAAGTTAATCTTAGCGCTTAAGGAAAAAGAAACATCAGAATATTATAGAAGCTGGGAATGCTGGTATGACTGGATACAACAAAAATAGAAAATATATTAGTAAACAACGTAAAATGTAAAAGAGGTAGTAATTATATATTCACAATAAGATGTATTTGTAAATATATCACAATATTGATAACGAACAAGGAACCATAGACTGTCGATAATAGAAATGCTAGTTTTTAATCATTTTTTTCCTTTTTCCTTTTTTTTCTATGTGTTGTGTATGTGTTTGACATTTTAGGTGTATAATCAATAAAGTTTTTTTTTTTAAATGACTGTGGTGACTCACTTTATGACCATTGTAACAGATAACAGATAATCAGAGTTGGAAGGGATCTTGAAGGCCATCTAGTCCAACCCACTGCCCAAGCAGGAGATCCTATGCCATTTCTGACAAATGGCAGTCCAAGCTCTTCTTGAAAGTCTCAAGTGATAGTGCTCCTACAACTTCTGAGGGCAAGCCGTTCCATTGGTTGATTGCTGTCACTGTCAGAAAGTTTCTCCTTATTTCCAGATTAAATCTCTCCTTGTTCAGTTTCCATCCATTGTTCCTTGTCTGGCCTACAGGAGCTTTAGAAAATAACTTGAACTCCCCTCCTCTCTGTGGCAGCCTCTCAAATATTGGAAGACTGCTATCATGGCAGACTGTCTCTCCTGGTCCTTCTCTTCACTAGACTAACCATGCCCAGTTTCTGTAACCATTCCTCATATATTTTAGTCTCCAGTCCCCTAATCATCATGTTTGCTCTTCTCTGTACTTTTTCTAGCATCTCAATATCTTTTTTATAATGTGGTGAACAAAACTGGATGCAGTACTCTAGGTGTGGTCTTACTAAGGCTTTATAGAATGGTATTAGTACCTCACTTGATCTCGATTGTATCCCTCTGATAATGTAATTTAGGATTGCATTAGCTTTTTTGATGGCGGCTGCACACTGCTGGCTCATATTTAGCTGGTTGTCCATTAAGACTCCAAGATCCCTCTCACAGTTCCTGCTATTGAGCCTGGTTTCACCCAGTCTATATGTGTACTTTTGGTTTTTCTTGCCTAAGTGTAGGACTGACTTTTCTCTACATTGAATTTCGTTTTGTTAGATATGGCCCAGTGTTCTAGTCTGTCAAGATCCATCTGGATCTTGAGCCTATCTTCTTGGGTGTGAGCTATTCCCGCTAGCTTAGTATTATCTGCAAATTTGGTAAGTTCCCCTTCTATTCCCTCATTTAAGTCATTAATGAAGATATTGAAGAGTACTGGGCCTAAGATAGAACCTTGTGGCACCCCACTGCTTACTTCCCTCCATGTAGACTTAGACTCATTAAGGACTACTTGGAGAGTATGGATAGCAACTTTACTTTTCCTCTGTAATTTGCAGTATCTGGATGTTCTTCTCTGGATTTGAAAGCTAAGTAACATTGGACCTCACATGATATCAGCTGTAATGTAAACATGTGAGTCACTTCTCTGACATATCTATGCAGGTCACAAGAAGTCAAGCTGACTTGAAGGAGACCACATTTTGAAACACAGTGAAATAAAATAGTTAGAATCGGGTAGTACTGAATGTATCAAATGTATTTAACTTTCAATGCATAACAAAATACAGTTAAGAAATGTATTGGAACATCATCAAATGTAGCTAGAGTGGAGGAATCAGACTTTTCTCAGATTTTGTACAAGCAAATAAGAATCTCCTGGGTACTAACCTGCAAAGGAAGGCACATTATAATTTGCTATTATTATTTGATCTTAATTGGATGAAAACCGATCACAATTTCAATAATAGGAGCATGAAAGATCCTGTACTGGTAAATGGATATGACCCCAAGAACTGCCAGGGAAAAGAGTATAGCTGAAATAGCATTAAGCCATTCAAAAATATATTCAATTCAATTGGTTGGAGGATTTTCCCATTGTAAAATTTAATTGTGGAACCCCACTTTAATTTAATTGTGTACTTCAATGTTTATAAGACTCATTTAATGTTCAGAGGAGCATTTTAATGTCTGAAAGGAGTAAGATGTAATCACTCAGAAATTCTACTGTCAAAGGCCAATAATTCATATCTATTTTTGCAACTTCTTATTTTTCTTATTCATACAGTGTTTTATTCAGGAGTGTATCTACCTTATTGCCTCCCATTGGAATGAAATGCTGTCTAGGTGGACAATTCAGTATTAGCATATTTTTTTAGGATAAGAAATATGTCCTAAATCCTGAGATTTAAGATGAATTGGAACAAATTGAATTGAATACTTTATTTGGCCAAGAGTGATTAGATACACAAGGAATTTGTGCAATTCAGTATTGGAAGGAATTGATCAGGAAAGTTATAGATTTGTTGAATAGTGGTTTATAAGTAAAGTAGCAGCAGTAAATAGAAAAAGTGTAAATTATTTTAAGATGTTTAATTTCAGACATCTGTGAATTTGTGAACTGAGGAGCATTTTTGGCAACTGAGACTAAATGAACACAATCCAGTCTACAACAGAAGACTTGCTATTATCACTTTACTACTGTGCATTTAAAATAATTATTATACTGTTTTATTTTTGATCAAATGTATATTAGGTCAGTAAATAAAAATCCATTAGTGCTTTTTCACCATTTGTAGCAGACATTGTGGGAACAAGCGACAGGTCTTGTTTCAGCTGGCAGGATTTTCCTTTTTCTCTCCATTTTTTTCCTGTTTCAAGTTTCTAGGAGTGCTGATAGGAGATGGATTGGACTGGACAACTTTGTAATCATTATTGTCTTTTGCCTTAAATGCCTCTGAGTTCCAATTAATTAAGGCAGTGTTGAAGGAAGGTCCCGCAGGAGAGAGAGAGGGAAAAATGCTCTTACCTTTGCCTAAGCTGGCCTTTCTCTTTTCAGTGTCAACCTTTAAAAAAAGAAGAAGGTTAATATTTTCCCCTTAAAATTTTGGCATTGATATTTGTCCATATGCTCCAACATGTGATTATACCAGACTTGCTTCATCCCAATGTTAATTGGATACAGTGCAGATCCACATGCAGATGATAAGTTTTAGCTTTTTCAGTCCAAACATACTACTAGCATAAATGATGCTTACATTTGGGTAATAATTTAAAATAAAGAATAGCAAACCTGGTTTGGAATATGAGGAAAATTCCTGTCCTAAATGTAGGTTTCAGGTAAAGATACAAAGAATGTTAAGCCCCTGTCACACAGCACCAACGGAGGGAAAGAGGATGTAAAACGGAGAGAAACACTTGCCATCCGTTGGTTAACGCGATGCTTCCGTTCTGTACTCACTGCGTCCGTTTTTCATCCTCTCTATCCGTCCAGCATCCGTCTACTGACATTTCATCCGCTCAAAACGTTTTGAGCTGCACAAAACTTTTTGAGCGGAAAATATATCCAATGCATCTGTTCTGCATCCGCAATGCATATGGGGAACATCCGTTCTACATCCGTCATCATCCGTTACGCATCTGCTATATCCGCTAGGTATCCGCTGCGCATCCGCGCAACTCGCATCTGCTCCAGTGGAAAACAGACACAGGGAGAAAGCGAAACGGACGCGGAATGGACGCGCAGAGTTAGTAGCATGGACGGAGAAAGGATGAAAGTGGATGCAGCTCGCATACAAAGCATTAAAACGGAAAAAACGTTTGCATAGGGGACATATCTCGGATATTTAGGATGTCTAGAGGATGCAAAAGGACACCGAGTGGAAAACCTATATTTCCTATAAAAAGGGGGAGGAGCTCACCTGGATCTCACTTTCAGTCCAGCAGCCCTGCTGTGCAGACCTCTTCAGCCTTCATCTGGCTCTTGTTCTTCCACAGCATCCAGTTATCTCCACCATGGATCGTCACACACTCCTTTTGGTAGCCACCATCATTCTACAACAGTGCGAAGCCATCTACAGGCTCTTTCACCTGTTCTACACGAAGAAAAGGAGGCGGCCAAGAAGTGTGTGGGTCTGAAGATGGATCGTGAGAAGAGCCGAGTATGGACTGTATAACAAGCTGATGGTGGAACTGAGGAACAAAAACCCTCATGCATTCCAGAACTTCATGAGGATGCCTCCAGCCATGTTTGACGAAGCTGTGCAGCGGCTGAGACCCAGGTTGACCAAGCAGAGCACCAACTTCCGGCCCAGCCTGGACCCTGGGCTGAAGGTGGCACTGACTCTGCGCCACTTGGCCTCAGGGACCACCTAGAGGAGCATGCAGTATGGCTGGAGGGTGCCACACAACACCATCAGCATTGTGGTCAGAGAAGTGGTGCAGGCCATCATCGAAGAAAACCTGGAGGAGCTCCTCCAGTGCCCCTCCACTGAAGGAGGATGGAAGAAAGATGAGGAGCAGTGGTATCAGAAGTGGAACTTCCCCCACACCGTTGGAGCCATAGATGGCAAGCACGTGGCCTGCAAAGCTCCAGCCAAGTCAGGGTCCACTTATCACAACTACAAGGGCTTCTTCAGCATCATCCTCTTCACTATGGTCGATGCTGACTACAAGTTCATGTACATCAATGCTTCAGGCAACGGCTCATCTTCAGATGCCCGGGTATACAACACCAGTCACCTCAAGGAGGGACTGGAACGCAACCTCATCATGGGCTTCCCAGATCCAGACCCCCTGCCCAACAACACGCAAGATGTACCCTACTTCATCGTGGGGGATGATGCCTTCTCCCTCAGAACCTACCTCATGAAGCCCTACACTTCCAACTGCCTCATCCGTGAAGAGAGGATCTTCAACTACAGGCTGTCCAGGGCAAGGCGGGTGGTGGAGAACACCTTTGGCATCCTGGCCAACAGGTTCCAGGTACTTCTCACCACCATGCAGCATCACTCACAGACCGTGAGGAGGATCGTGGAAGCTTGCTGCATCCTGCACAATCTCATGCGCATCCGCTACCCAGTGTTGCAGAACAGGCTTGTGGACCTCCAACAAGGCAATGGGGACATGGAGCCTGGTGAATGGAGGCAAGGGCGAAACCTGATAGATACTGTGGATGTGCAAGGCCCCAACAGAGCTTCACGTGAAGGGAAGAAGCAGCGCAACCTCCTGAAACACTGGTGCAACTCTCCAGCTGGAGCAGTGGAGTGGCAAGACAGGATGATAGATGCTTAATGGATGCTTCCTTCAGCCTGTCTCATCACACTGATGAGATTGTGCCATTTATGTTGAGTGGCCCTACAATGAACAGGGCATTTAATAAAGAGTTGTGTTTATGTTGAAATGTGTGGATCAATGTTCACATTGTTATTGATAATAAAGGGCCAAAGGTGTGGCACCTGGGAGGGTGGACCATACAGTCCCACTATGCTTGCACTGGAGGTTTATCTATCCCACAGCTATTATCCATCCCAAAGGTATCCCTGCCCATCCCACAGCTATTACCCATCCCAAAGGTGTCCCTGCCCATCCCACAGCTATTACCCATCCCAAAGGTATCCCTGCCCATCCCACAGCTATTACCCATCCCAAAGGTATCCCTGCCCATCCCACAGCTATTACCCATCCCACAGGTATTCCTGCCCATCCCACTGCTATCTTAACCCATCCCACAAGCATGCAAAGGCTTAACCATTTTCTAAAAGTTTCCACCAAGACTTTATTGACTAAAAGAACTGAAGCAAGTGTGTGAAGCAAAGATAATCTTTATTCATAACAAACTATAAAAGCAAAATGACCCAAGTGTCCCAAGCAAAGATAAAGTCATCAGGTAGCAACCCAGTCTCTGGAACTCTTCTCAGTCACTCTGAGGCATGCCCATAGTCTCAGGGGTGAAGGGTCCAGGTGCTGTGGAGGTGGCTGCTGCTGGAGTGCTGGTCTGTGGTGTCATTGGGGTGACTGGCCCCGAGGGGACAACAGGTGACGGTGTGTTGAGGAAGCTCTCAGACAGCTGGCTCAGCCCTGTGATGTTGAGAGCTCCTTCCTCCATGCCTTGGGGTGTCAGCTCCAGTACCGACGACAGATGTACTGAGGCCGGGCTTGGTTGTGGGGTGGAGGAATGGGCAGTGTAGTGGGGCTGTCTGGTCTGCAGCTGGGTGAGGACTGGTGTCAGTGGCATCGGTGGCGTGGGTGGCATCGGTGGCGTCGGTGGCATCAGTGGCTTGGGTGACATCGGTAGCATCAGTGGAACCAGCGTCAACAGTGGCGTCTGATGAGCCTGTGCCTGGACTGAGAAGGGCTGCTGCCTATGCTACTGGACCTCCTGGAAGCCGTAGCCCTGGTAGGTGAGGGCCTGTGGAAAGCCTTGTAATGGGAGGGACATCATCTGGGGTGGAGAAGCAGACCTGGACTGGGTGGGAGCAGGTTCAGCTGGGTCTGGAAGGTTGTGAAGAAGACCGGTGATCCTGTCCTTGATTACCTGGTACTGTGATTCAGACATGTCCAGGAGGGTCTGGTTAACGTAGGTGAGGAAGGGCTTGCGGTTTGAGGATGGTATGTCAGTGTGTACCAGCTGAGAGAGGAGATCTGTGCTGCTTCTGATGATGTCCCTGATCTCCAGCAGGACAGTGTGGCTCTGTCCCTCCGGTCTGCCTCTCTGCCTGCTTTCTGTGGAGGTGGAGCTGGGGGTGGATGTGGGTTGGTCTCTGGTGGAAGTGCCCTCTCCTTGCTCCCACTGCGTCAGGGAGTCCTCCACGTGCTCCGCCATGGGGAGTGCAGCTGTCGGGGGGGTCTCCATCGTGGGATGCTCCACAGATACCTGCCTGGACACAGGAGCTGACTCTTGGCCAGAAGAGGACTGGCTCTCTGCGGGCTGCCTGAGAGAGAGGGTTGTCAGAGGGGCTGCTCCTCGGTGGCAGATCTCACCCTCCAAGAAGCTGCACTTGGCCATCATGTAGGTCTCTCAGTCCGTCAGCTTGACCGTGGCCTGGCCAGATTTCTTGAGGTGCAGTTTCCCATATCAGGTGTGCATGTGCTTCCACCAGCCGAGGAGCACCTCCAAAGTGTAGCCCAGGTTCTCCGCCTTCTCTCTCCAAGCAGCCTGCCTCCTTTTGGTGTCTCGATAGAGCCTGTTTCCCTTCCGCCATAGATACTCACTCTCCCTCAGCCATTCCAGCACCTCATCCTCATGTTCCTCTTCGATGGAGTATTGCCTCCTCTCCCGTTCTCGTTCTTGCATATGCCTCTTCCTCCCTTTGGCAGGGCCATCTGGGCCCTCATCAGAGGGGCTTCGAGGTTGTAGGGGATGCTCCACCACACCACCTCCACCAGCAGCAGCAACAACAACAGTAGCAGCAAAAGCAGGACCAGCAGCACCAGCAGCAACAGCAGGTCCAGAATCAGCAGCAGCAGAGTAAGCACCAGCAGCACCAGCAGGACCAGCAGGACCAGGAGCACCAGCAGGACCAGCAGCACCAGCAGCACCAGCAGCACCAGGTGCACCAGGAGCACCAGCAGGACCAGCAGCACCAGCAAGATTAGGAGCGGCGCCAGCAGAGTAAGCACCAGCAGAAGCACCATCACCAGGAGCAGTGCCAGCAGAGTAAGCCCCAGCAGATGCCTCAGCACCAGGAGCAGCGCCAGCAGAGTAAGCACCAGCAGAAGCCCCAGCACCAGGAGCAGTACCAGCAGAGTAAGCACCAGCAGAAGCACCAGCACCAAGAGCAGCACCAGCAGAGTAAGCACCAGCAGAAGCCCCAGCACCAGGAGCAGCACCAGCAGAGTAAGCACCAGCAGAAGCTCCAGCATCAGAAGCAGCGCCAGCAGAAGCTCCAGCACCAGAAGAGTCAGGCCGAGCAGCAGAAGCCCCAGCACAAGCAGAGTCAGGGCCAGGGGGTGGGATGGTGGCCCTGTCCTTCTTGCCAGGGCTGGCAGCAGATGGCAGAGGCTTCCTATTCTTCCCCATGGTTGTTGGCTGGCTGGCTGGCTGGAGCTGTGTCTGGCAGCAGGTCTTTCCTCTGAATGGTGACCTGCTTGCGAGCTGCTTCCCTTTATATCCGCGGGGCTGATGCAATTCATCCTCCCCGCATGCGCAGTGAACGCTTTGCATCCGCTAGGCATCCTCTAGGCTTCCGCTCTGCATCTGCTTCATCCGCTTGGCATCCGCTCTGCATCCATTCCTTCCACTGCGCGTCCGCTTCGCTGTGCTCCCCCGGAAGCCCCGCGGATGTGCCATCCGCTTCCATCTGCTTCCATCCGCTTCCATCCGCTAGGCTTCCATGGAGCATCCGCTTAACATCCTGGCTACGTCCTCCCCCCGTCCGTTTCTTTCCGTTGTTGTCCGCTCTGCTTATGCAAATTCGGGACACTTTTGAGAGCGGATAACAACGGATAGAACATTTTGTCATCTGCTGTGTCCTTTTTACATAAATTTTGCATCCGTCGGCCTATGTGACAGGCCCTTAAGATAATGTAAAGTAGGTTCAGAAAATAAAAAAGGGGATTTAACCATAATGTGAACTTAAGAAAAGTATTCATATCACATACTTTTGAAAAGTTTTTTTTCCTTTTGTGGATTTATATCTCTTTTTTCCTTCATTGTTCAAGACAGCATATATAAATAATATTCCGTCCAATAAACTTCCTAATAATAGCAATCTTGTGGTATAGGTTGAGGTTGGCTCAAAATTGGCTTCCATGGTTAACAATGGAACTAAGGAAATATGGTTTCTTCTGGTCCATTCAAATATTTTAACCCTCAACCTCATACTGGCTCAGAACATTTTGTTCAAAAGCTTAAATCATTTAAGCTGTTATTGATTTGATCACAGAATTTGTCATATCGATTGCAGATTGCTTAAGACAAATATAGGCAATCTGGTGTTTCCTCGCAATCCCTTACCTTTTGCAGTGCAGGTTGGGATTAGTGAATATGGCATCCAAAGATCTAAAATCTATACTGCACCTATTGCAATGTGATCTGGAATTGACACACGTTACCATCAATCCTTTGTAATTGACAGATCACTTCTTGTTTGTTTAGGTGTTGCATCTCCCTGCAGAGAAGCAAAACTTATTCAAACTTTCCTGTTGAGCCCTGTTGAGTTCCAGAAGAAGCTTGAGATTGTTTCTGGGACTCTAATATGTATGTGGTTTGATTGAGGTCTTGATTGCTACTTGGAATGAGATGGCAACTCTGGCCTTGGATTGGCTTATGCCTGTGCTTCCTCTCTCTGCAGTTGGATCCCAAAGGGTCTTCTGATTTTCAGAGTAACTTTGAGTGATAAAGTGCTATAACAAAGTGGTCCTCAACCTTTTTTGTACCAGGGACCAGTTTCACGCAGAAACACTTTTTCAAGGACCGGCAAAATCAATTCTTCCCCAATAGTAAAGGGCTTCTTTTCTATTTCTTTACTAAAAACATATTTTATATATACTTTAATCACAATTATTCATTCTTTGTGGCCCGGTACAAAATGATCCATGGACCGGTACTGGTCCAGGGCCTGGTGGTTGGGGACCCCTGCTATAACATGTACTTAGAATATTTCTGGAAGAAAACAAAGATTGTTCTTAATCAAGCATATACTCCAGAGTGTAAGAGTGTTTCTTAGGGATTACTTCATGGTGATATGAGTCATTCAAATGTAGCTATTTTTCTTCCTTATAATGTCCACAATGCTAAATATTGGCCCCATTCAGAGTAACCTGATCCCACTTTAGTAATTTGGGAATGCCTTCAGGACCACTTGAGGATTATTTTCAGCCTTCTGGATTAATGCAGAACTGAATTCTGCAGGACTGATGAAAAGACAGATTCCTTGCTGTGAGTTGGTTAAATCATTTGTGTTTTAAATTTTTGTCCCTCCTGATTAATTAATGTCACCCATGGCAGGTGGTTAAGTTCAGGCAGTAGAGAATGCTTCTCTGTGAAGAGGGGTAGTTTCATCCATCTTGAAGAAGTTTGTTTGCTTCCATCTTAAGAGACCCAACATTTCCCTCCAGTTTTCAATGTTCCCTTTTAGAGAAAATGGTTAGCTTACTACTTCAAAGGACTTTGGAAGAAGAATTATCAAGATCTTTTAACAGTCAGGATTCAGACCAAGCTATAATACTCAGGCAGCAGTCATTGTGCTTGTGAATGACCTCTGGTGAGCTCAGGATTGCTATAGTGTATTTATTCTGATCCTCTTTGATTTCTCAGAAACCTTCAATACTATCAATCTTGGTTTCCTTCTTACCTGGTTTAAGGAATTGGCAGCCATTGTGTTATGGTGGTTTTTCTTCTTTGAGGTCAGTTCTCCTTGGTCTTGGTAGGGAATAAGAGGTCAAGCCACAGGGTCCACTTGTATGGGGCGTCTCAGGGTTCTACCTTCTCATCACTCTGTTTAACATCTACATGATCTTTCTGGGTGAAAAAATTGCCAGCACTGGGTACAGTATTAGCATCATGCTGATGACAATTGTGCATTTCTACCTTGTGCGAACAAAGTAATGTCACAGAGGTCCTTTCCTAGTGCCTGGAGGCTTAAGGTCTAGATAGGGGAGAACAGGTCAACAGCTCAACACTGGTAAGAATGTATGTGGCTCTCAAAGTTTTCTACTTTTAATTCTGCCTGGGGAAGCACTTTCCTTGACAGAGGCAGTGTACAACTTGGAGGTCCTCTTGGGCTCATGGCTCCTACTTAAAGAGCAGGTGCAGCCATGACTGGGAGAGCCATTGCTCAGGTTTGGCTTGTGCACCAATTTTTAAAATGCAGAGCTGACACAATTGCATCCATATCTGGAATGGGAGATCCTCCTAATGGTGCCTCATTTATTAGTCACCTCTTGTTTGGATTACTATAACATATTGTCCTTAAAGAACATGAAACTGCAGCTGGTCCAGAATTCAGTGGAGTGGGATTTTTTTTTTTTTTTTGGTCTCTTGCCATACTGATATAATACTGCTACTCCATGAGCTTCACTAGCTCTCAGGCATTTCCAGGTGCATTTCAAGGTGCTGATTGTTACTTATTAAGCTCTGTATGGCACAGAGCCAGGTTACTTCAGGATCATCTTTCCCCATTGTTTCTGCTTGCCACATTAGATCTAGTAGAGGGAGGTTGTCCTGGCTCCCTTCCATCAAACAATGTCATATTGTTAGATCCAGGACTCAGGCCTTCTGTATGGCAATGCTTGCCTTGTGGAACAGCAGTCCTCTCAGACAGCCAACAGCCCTACTCTGCTAGCCTTTGGTAAGCTCTGTTGTGCATGAGATTTTGCTTTTCATGATCGGGTTTCTTTTTAATCTTTGAATGCTGTTCAGAGATTGGCAAATGAAAGATAGATAGATGATAGATAGACCTGTTGTTTGATACTAGTGATTTAATTTATTAATCTGAGATTTTCTAGATCTAAAGGCTCTGTGAAAAGGCAGTCGGACTTTCTCTGGTTTTTCTTGAAGGTGTCTCATTTCTCATCCAAGATGCTTCTTCAGTTCTGACTGAATGGTGGAGAATGGAAGGATTTATATTCCTTGCAGTCATTTGATTGTTAGCAGCCTTCTGAGAGTTGTTGAGGCCACTTGAAGATTTATCTGTACTCTTGAGGTCACCTGAATAGTGCAAATGGCTGTGTAATAGAAAGAGTGCTAATGACTAGATGACTGCAAGGAATATAAATCCTTCCGTTCAGTCAGAACTGAGGAAGCTTCTTGTATGGGAAACGAAATATCTTCAAGGAAAACAAAACATCTTCAAGTTGCCTTTTTAAAACAGCACTTTGGGACA
This sequence comes from Laticauda colubrina, assembly GCA_015471245.1. NCBI lineage: Eukaryota > Metazoa > Chordata > Lepidosauria > Squamata > Elapidae > Laticauda > Laticauda colubrina. The sequence continues at coordinate 15,785,877 of BLBF01000053.1, forward strand.
ATCATGACCTGTATGACTGAGAATCTCCATAAGCTCTGTTCTATATTATAATGCACTACAGCAGAAAGGTCAATTGTTAGGTTATGCATAATCAGGATTCTGCTGGTGTTTTAACTGTAGATCTATTTCTTAATAAATATATATCTATAGATTTGATCGATGTAATTGCTTTTTCAGCACATAAACTTCAGTGTACTCATCCAACTATAGTGCATTCTGACTGGGCAATTTTATGCAGAGTTGTTTTAGTTGGTTTAATTCTTGCTTTAATTCATTTAATTCATATTCAAGGTCTTTCGGTTCTTTGAATACTAAGAAAGCCTTGAATTTTATTGTATAGTATTTTTATAATATATCATCATACAAATTAAATACACTTCAAGCATTTGATTTTTTTGTATACTTTACAAAAGATGGGTGACTATGTAACTATTATAAATAAATAAATAAGTTAATCATTTCTTATATTTTTAATAAGACCAGAAATCCCTATTTCTAATCTCATTTTAATAAATCCTGTCTTGTTACTCCACATATTGAAGTAAATCCAAAATGATACTATATACAGGAGATAATTCAGGAAATAATAAGGGGTGGGGCGTTGATTATGATATGATTCTTTTCTCAAATTTGAATTTATCTCCTGCTTTTAATGCAAATGAAATATGATCTAAATAGATGACCTAGAATTCTTTTGAATATGTTGGGATGATAGAAATGTGATTAAGATGAGTATAAATCAAAAGTTGATTTACATTTTGAGATGCCATCCCCCATTGATTCTACTCTATGATTTTAAATTTATTTACAGGATGTTGTAAATAAATTTCTTTGGCAAAAACATCCAGATTTCTTTGGCAAAGACATCCGGTGTGATTTCGATTGCACAGTTTGTAATGTCATATTGAGGAAGGTTGATTTAACTTTCCACTTTTTTCAGGCTTATTGCCATGCCATTATTCTAGCTTTGGTTAGTATAAGGGATTTTAGAATCCAATTCTGCCCAGATATCTGCTCAAGAAATATTATTTGATTTCACTGAAATCCCAGCATGTACTGAAATCTCAGTTTCTTCAGTTATTGATGTCAGGTCTACATGTGCTGCTAAAAGTCTTACATGGATATTACTAGGCCACACATATTATTTTGATCCTTTTTACAAGGATCAAACCCAGTTTAATAAAGCCAGTTTAAAAATGGCATTTACATCTTTTTTAGGGGAGGGAATAAACTGGATTTCTCATAATGTTATTACTTTGGATGAACTTACTTCTGATGAGATCTTTTAAAAAGCTTTTGCAGAATTTTAAAAAAAAGTTTGATTTATCTCAGAGTGCTTTTTGGCATTCTATTCAATTTAAACATTTCTTATTTGGTTTATACCATATTTGAAGTGGTCAGTTGATTTTGGAAGAATTGACTGCTCCTAGCTAGAAGTCTCATTAAAATAGGAAAGTAATAAAATTGATACCGGACTTCTTACATGACCCATAAAATAAGCATATCTCCTGTCCACATAAATCAGTGCACATTTCCTTTAAATATGCAATTAGTGCTGCATGATCTTAAAATGAGGCCACCTCAACACAAAAAAAGTTTCATCTATATATTAAACATTCCAGTTAATTGTAAAAAGAGTTCATTTACTTATTTTACATGGTACACATCTACCAAAGAGTGGTAACAAAATTAAAAATGGAGTCAAAGTCACTATTCATTACATGAAAACAACAGAAAAGAAATCCCAAGTAGGGTGCATCAAAAATTCAATAGCAGCATAATAGACATAACAGTATCCTCATCAGAGATCCAGTAACACAACAGCCAAGCCCACATGGTTACCTGAAAGTCCAGCAGTAAGGATAATCTGCCTCTCAGTCAGAAAGCAGGAACAACAGAGAAGACATGGATCTCAGGACCTGCTAAGCTCATTGCTTCACCAAAGGGACCCAGAGCATGCATATTTTGACTGAATTGATGGAAAGCAGAAATCAAAACAAAGAGATGTCCCATGGGTAACTTAGCCACATGCCATGGAGAGTTTTAAAAATGACAAGCATTCTGGGAATCAATATAGTTCAGGTAGCAATAATGTTACATGGATGGAGCAGCCAATGGTGCACAGGTTGGACCAGTTGAACCTCCAAATGCTCTTCAAAGGTTGGAGAAACATGAAGTCTTCACCTAATGCCAACTTGATCCTGGCCTAATGATTGCAAGCAGGAGTACCAAAACTTCTGTTGCTAAGCAGTATGATCACTTAGCAATGGAAATTCCAATGCCAATTAGACTTGTTCCATAGAAGTTGGACAACGGCTGTCTGTGATTGGTACAATTTTGATTTCTAGAAACATGGAAGCATGAATTTAGACTGATTCTGTTGCAGTACATTTTAGAGGACAAGTCTGAAAACAATAGGACTGAATGGATCTTACTTGGACTATTTAGATCCAAAGGTGCAAAAATCTTGACCTATCGTCCAGGAACAGAAGCCCAGGTGCTTGAGTTCTCCCTGCTTCCAAACCTGCTTCCAAAGCTTTGTACTTTCAATAATTATTCAACAGAGATAATGGACTGAAGAGGAGGCTGCTTTCTGCCTGAGTTAAATGGCAGTCCTACCACAAAAGCTAGCTTGGGAATATGTGTTCAGAAGAAAATGTTTCTGCTGTTGTTATTGAGAATGAATCATGCTGCATTTCAGAAAATGTTTTCTTGCTCTGAAATGTTGAATAATTAAGCACAGAGGAAACAGAGCCAACAGTATTTGGTATTGCAAATAGTTGGGACTCAGTGTTACTGCAGCAAATATGTGATAAATTGATCTTTCCTTCCTTCCTTCCTTCCTTCCTTCCTTCCTTCCTTCCTTCCTTC
>BLBF01000053.1:15788757-15896217 GCA_015471245.1 Laticauda colubrina
TTCCTTCCTTCCTTCCTTCCTTCCTTCCTTCCTTCCTTCCTTCCTTCCATCCATCCATCCATCCATCCTCTTTTCTATCAAAGACCTTTACATTGCACAATGATGGAGGTAGATAGCAAGTTCAATTGACAGCCAGACATTTGATTTATAAACAAATCTGCTTTATATTTACAGTGAAATTTGCAGAGGCAGCAATTTTGTTTTGCTTAGAAGCTAGAATACCTTTGGGTGGAGCAGCAGGCACACTGCCATCTCTTTGCCAGCCAAGAAATCCACTCTATTTCACCCAGTGATTTATCTGAAGTGTGACCCCCAAGTGAGGAGAAAGAGAATGGGCCTAGGGTGTGTTGATTGCCCTTGACTCACTTCAGGACTGGGATGTATTGTATGTGTAAAATGCTTTGAGCTGCTGGAGCTATTTCAGAGTCATAAGTCTCCTCCTTATGTAAATAATCATGACATATGCCTCTGCTTACTGCTGAGCCTGAGGGGGTCGGAAAGTGGGTGGAGGCTGATTGCTGGCTTCTGTCCTATGTTCATGAGTATGTATTTGTGGAGAGTCGTTCAATCCTTTCTCCTGTCGAAGGATCCTTGGCTCTCGGCTGCTGACAATGCCTGCCTGCTTAGAGTTCTGTACCTCCGTCCTGTGAAAGAGAAAGCTGCAAGGTAGCCAAGCCACCTTGCGCAAGACGATGGGGGGACAGCTAACAAGAAGCACAATATACGGTAAGGAGCTGGCCAGCAGCACTGATGGTTAGGCAGCAAATGCTTAATGTTGGTAGATTGCTTGCCTTTTGCCTGAGCCTTCTGCAGCAAGGGACAATATGGCTCAGAAAGGTAAGTGAGTTATAGCAAGGAGCTGCGGTCTGCCCTGTCTCCTTCATACTCTGTGCCTTTTCTTTTAAAGACAATCTTCCTATGAGAAACTTTATTTAATCCAGAATGCACAAGGGAGGGAGAGGGGGGAAGAGAGAGAGAGTGTGTATACGCCTCTTTTATCAGATTGTATGCAGCATGCTGCTTTTGTTTTATTGCTTCAGGCAAATGTTTGTCTAAAGAATATTGCTTCTGGTGCGTTGACAGATGTCCTGTATGGGAAAAGAGAAAGAAAAGAACATCGAGAGTGTTTGATAAGACAGTCTGAAGGCACCAAAGATGCATCCATAGAAGAAATTGATCAGGGTTTTATCTTAAAGATTTCCTGGATAGTCGGATCTGGTCCTCTCTGACTGTAATGGCATTTGCTTTACAGAACAGCTTGTTAAGAGCTGATCCATTGTAAAGCCTTTTAGTACAGAATGCTGCTTGCCTTGACAGGATCATGGAAGAAGAGTACATAAGAGAAGCAGGAGGGGCATTGCAGGGACAAAAGTTTCAAGATGATGAGCAAGATGGAATATTATCTGCATGCTTGTAGTCGATGATTCTGGCACATATTAAAGCATATCAGCCTGAGTAATTTCAATGGAAAAGTTAAGCATTGCTTCACACTGGTATCAATAAAGCTGTACAGTGCTTAAACTTGGGCTGGTGCAGAATATACTTAACACAGAAATTATTTATTCTTCACAGCTGTTCTCTGTTACTTTTTATTATTGCATGAGAAACCCTTTTATTTTACCGTATTAATAGAAATATCCATATTTCAGCCTTACAATAGAATGAGAGTAGATTTCATAGATGTATCCTTGTTTATAAATATGGTATTAATGTGGAAGGTATCATTGTTTTACACAATGTTGCATATAGTAACAGTATCAAAGGTGCTTGCATTTATTTTTTTTTCTTTGTAAATTGCTAATAAAAATAAAAATCAATTATTTATCAAATGATTAGATGTTCAGTATCCATACTTTATTCTCAACATGCAACCAGAACATTTTAGAATAGAGCTGATACCTGTTTTTATAAGCATATCACATGTCACATACTATTTGCAAAATAATGTTGATGTATTTTCACAACAAAACTGAGAAATCCAATAAAAAGTGCTGGATTTTCCGTATATTTTAAAGGATACATGGAGATGTTAATCAAGGTGAATAATTTCTATCATGAATCAGCCTAAAATCTTTGTCCTAATTGTGAATTATTTCTGGGAAATATTATTGAGTAACAGTCAGTAGTTATTTCTGCATATTGTGACTGTACTGTATTGAATTAATTTATTTGGAGAATGATTAAATAAGAAGGATAAAAAAGGAAAAAGGATGTATATGTTTATCATGGTGTGGGAAAAAATTATTTCAGTTAATGAAAACTGTAGGCACAAGATTCTAGTTGCTGCAAAAATCCTATTAAAAGTAAAAAGAAAATGAAAAAAATCACCCTGCAGAGTTTAAGTCACAGATACATTGTGCATGCTGTATTATTTACTTTGGAGCACCAAATTATGGACAGCATGCAAATGAAAGCAGATTAATAGGTACTATTTTGGTGGGAAGGAAACAGCATTTTGTGCACTTTTGGTGTTATAGCCATGCTGGCCATAAAACCAAAGAAATTATCTTTGGACAATGCTGTCTCCCTCAGCCAAGAAATGGAGATAAGCACTGTGCCTTAAAATTGGACACGATTGACAGGGAAACTTTTACCTTTTTAATGAATTATTACCATGAAATACCAGCTTTCCACTTTATTCTATCATTATCATTAAAAAACCTAGTATTGCCTGGTATAACAATTTTATAGCATAGACTCTACATGCATATTCCCTAAGGTAGACTTGACATATAATTTTTATCTGTTCATTGCCTAGCTGCTCATCATATCCCTTATGAGGAAAAAATATTTTCTGGATTTGGAAAGTTCGTAACTTCATTTGGGACATGCCCATTTTCTTTTCTTTGATGCATGATTTGAATGAACTCATTGGTTCATTTTTCTGCCAAAATGCATCTTTTAATGGATATGTGTTTGGGATAATGCATATTGGGCTGGAAGTTGGCCTATTTCATCTACAACCTCTTCCAGATTTCTTAAAATGAGATTTAGAGATTGAATGAGAGTGACTAGTCAAAGTCTCCTAGCTGGCTTTGTGCCTAAGGTAGGACTAGAACGTAATGTCTCTCAGTTTCGAGTCAGATGCTTTAACCACTACACCAAACTGCCTTGATAGATCTCATAATCAGGCTGAGAAAATTTTGTTGTTGTTTTGAAAAAGGTTACTGAATCACAAAAGAAAGGGATAATGAAAAGTATTGGAATCTGATACTCCTGAAGAAGATTGCATCCATTCTTGAAAGTTATATACATGCTATTGACTGGAGATTAAGTCTTGAATTTTCTTATTGTTCACAGAACAGATGAACAATAGACACATTGTTCAGAAAAATAATACACTAATTTAATTTTGTGCAAACAGAAATTGTCCTTTCAAATGCACTATGAATAAAACTATTTTCTAAAAAACCTCAATAGAAGTAGTTATTTTCTTAAAATTAGGCAGTGATTTGGGTCACTGCTTTCCCCTTTCTATAAGATTATACTGAATTTGTACTTCCTTCCCCTTTCTATTAGATTATACTGCATTTGTTGACTAAATTTACATAACTTACACATGGTATTGATTTGAAACACAGTTGCATGTATTATACATTTAGATTATATTTCAGAGTAATAAAAGTGTTTCTATTATATCTGGTGTCCTATCATTCTATCATAGAGATAAATCTGCTAATTTACGAGGAGTTCGATTTTTATCAACTTTACTTATTTGTTTTAAGGATATATATATATGTGTGTGTGTGTGTGTATGTGTGTGTATATATATATATATATGTGTGTGTGCTGTTTAGCTTCCTTCGGGTATTATCCCACGTCATTGTAGTGCTGTTAAAGTTGTAGCAATGTTTCAGCAGAATCTCATCTGCCATCATCAGGCTTCTGTATGGATGTGTGTCTCACAGCTTTTGGTTTCAAATCTGAGGCTGGTCCATTTTGATTGGCTAGGAGCCTGGGTCTGTGTTCATTGGACTTGGAGTTTGATTGATTGGTGTTTCTGGTTTCTTCTGTCTGTTTTGTGGCTTTGATTGGCTGGCAACACTCTGTTCTTGTGTTGGAGGCTTTCAGTGCAGCTTGGCTTCGTGTGAAAGGACAGCTGTTATTCATCAGCAAGCTAAGTTTCACCTGGGTACCTGGTGGGGGGGTGTTTGAGTTGGAGTCATCAGAGGGAATCTGTCTGTGCTCAGGAGTTTGTCTGTTTTGTGTTGTGGAGATCTTTCTATTTGAGAGTGCAGGTTTCCAAATGATTGACAGTCTGCTGGAATCATCTCTTCTATTCATGCTTTCAGGTCTTTTTTCAATCTCTATGGCTTCTCTGATGATTCTGTGGTTGGGGTTTTCTACAGTGGCTAGAGTTTTAGTGCCATTGAAGTTGATGTTGTGACCTGTGGTTTTCATGTGTTGGACTAGTGAGGAGGTATGTTTCAGCTTTTTTACTGCATCAAAGCCACAAAACAGACAGAAGAAACCAGAAACACCAATCAATCAAACTCCAAGTCCAGTGAACACAGACCCAGGCTCCTAGCCAATCAGAATGGACCAGCCTCGAATTTGAAACCAGGAGCTGTGAGACCCACATCCACACAGAAGCCTGATGATGGCAGATGGGATTCTGCTGAAACGTTGCTACAACTTTAACAGTACTACAATGACGTGGGATAATACCCAAAGGAAGCTAAACAGCACACATGTAAGTACCCGCGAAAGCTTAAAAAAACATATACATACATACATACATACATATATGTTTTTTTAAGCTTTCGCGGGTATTTGTTTGTGGATCTTTGGTTATTCGGGTTTTCTCCCGTGTAAAATTGGAAGTATCTAGGCAACGTTTCGATGAAGTCTCATTCATCATCTTCAGGCTTGTTTCTTCAGCTCTGTGCTTCCCACAGTAATGTGAGATTGCAGCTGCTTCTTCCTTTTAACTGCTAGTGGTGGTGTGACTTGATTGGATGGGGGCTTGGCTGTGTTCTGACTTTCTGGGGGTGTGTTCTGATTGGTAGGGGGTTGGCTGTGTTCTGATTGGCTGGGGGTGTGTTCTGTTCAGGTGGGGGCTTGGTTGTGCTCAGGTTAGTCTTAGTTGCTGGGGGATTTGAGCTGGTGAGCTGTGATCCTGTTGTTTGGCTTCGTGTTTGTGGTCGTGCCACATCTTCATGGTGGGTGTCAGTTCACTTCTTGTATGGGTCTGAGGGGTTTGAAGTGGGTAGTGGTGCAGCTGCAGTACGGCTTCTGGTCCATTATCATGTCTCATCTTCTGTGTGGGTGTGAGTCTTTTTTCTATGTGGAAGTATGGTGGTAGCATCTTGTGTGGCACTCGTGGGTGTGGGTCTGGTGTCATTCTTCATGTTAGGTACTCGTTTATTAATGAGGGCAGGTTTCCAAATGGTTGGTAGGTGGGAGGTATCATCTCATTTATTCATGCTGTGTGGGCGTTTTTCTGTCTCTATGGCTTCTCTGATTATTCTGTTGTTGAAGTGTTCGGTTTTGGCGATAGTTCTGGTATTTTTAAAGTCAATTTCATGTCCTGTGGCTTTGAGGTGTTGGACCAAGGAAGAGGTCAGTTCTTCTTTTTTGATTGAGTTCTTATGTTCTTCAATGCGTGCACTTATTCTTCTTTTAGTTTGTCCGATGTATGTGATGGGGCAGGCAGTGCAAGGGATTTTGTATACTCCTTGGTTTTCTAACTTGATTTTGTCTTTAGGGCTTCTTAGGATGGTGGATATTTTTCTGTTTGTGCAGAATGCTGTTTTAATGTTGTGTTTTTGGAGGATCTTGCTGATTTTGTCTGTAGTGCCTTTGATATATGGGAGGAGGGCTTTGCCATTCTCTTGTTCTCTGTCTTGGCTTTTGGTTGGGGTTTCTTTTTGGATTAGGTGGGTAATCTTTTTTTGGAATCCATTAGCTGTAAGTACATTAGTGAGAGTGTGTAGTTTGGTTTTTAAGTGTTGTTCGTCAGCTAGGCATTTTGTTCTGGAGATGAGTGTCTCAGCTACGGAATTGATCTGTGCTGGGTGGTGGTGTGAGAGTGCATGTAGATAGTGGTTTGTATGTGTTTTCTTCTGGTAGATGGTGTGTCCTAGGGAGCCATTGGATTTTTTGTATCAAATCTAGGAAGGGAAATTGATTGTTGGCTTCTGTTTCCATGGTGAATTGTATTTTGGGGTGTAGGCTGTTGAGGTGTGTGAGGAAGTTGTTCAGTTTTTCTTTCCCGTGTGGCCAGATTATGAAGGTGTCATCTACGTATCTGAGCCAGAGTTTGGGTTTGTGATCATATTTTTCTAGAGCTTGTGTTTCAAAGGGTTCCATGTAGAGGTTTGTGATGACAGGTGAGAGGGGTGATCCCATGGGTGCTCCTTCTATTTGTTTGTATTTTTGTCCGTTGTAGGTGAAGTATATATTAGATAGGCAGTGGTTGGTAAGATCTAGGATGTACTTGGGGGGGTTGTATTTGTTTTGGATGGCTGTCAAGGCTTCTTTTATAGGCACTTGGGTGAAGAGGGATATGACATCGAAGCTCACTAGTAGGTCGCTGGGTTGTAAGTTATGTTTCTTTATGATCTCGATGAACTAGAATTAGTTTCTTACATGTGAGTTGATAGATTCTGCATAGAGCTGTAGTTGTTTGGCGAGAAATTTGGCTAAGTTTTGTTGAGGTGAGCCTTTGGAGCTGACTATTGGTCATAGTGGGGTTCCTTCTTTGTGTATCTTGGGGAGACCATAAAGCTTAGAGCATCTGGATGATTTTTGTCTGGGTATGATTCTTTGCTGGATTTCTTCACTGATGGGAGAGGCTTTTATTTTGGATCTGGTGGTTTTTTCTAGGTAGGTGGTGGGGTCAGTGTTTAGGGGTTTGTATGTGGGGTCTTGGAGTAGGTTGGTTAACTTGGTTTGGTAGTCAGATGTATTCATAACCACTGTCGTGTTGCCCTTGTCTGCTGGTAGGATTATTATGCTGGTGTCTTCTTTCAGGTTAAGTCGTGCAGTTTGTTCTTCTTTGGATAAGTTGCTTTTGGGTGGTTTGCTAGTGCAGAGGATGTTGGTGATTTTGAGTCTGATTCTGTTAGCATCATCAGGGTTGGTTTTGGTGAGGTTGATTTCAACTCCGCATATGATGGTTTCTGTGGGGATATGTTTGGGAGCGACAGCAAAGTTGAATCCTTTCGAAAGGACATTGGTTTCAGCTTCGGTGAGGATCTTGTCTGAGATGTTGTGCACTGTTTGTTTCATGTGTGGCTGTGAGGGGGAGGAGTTTGTTTCTGGTGTTGTTGTAGTTTTCTGAGTTTGTTGGTATGTGTGTCTGTCTTGAGGGTGCTCTGTGTTTCAGCTCTCCAGACAGCGAGTTGTTTGGATTTGTCCCCTCAGACTAAGCAACAAGATTCACCCCTTACTTTGGGACAAATCATATATATATATATATATATATGTATATGTATATGTATATGTATATGTATATGTATATGTATATGTATATGTATATGTATATGTATATATATATATATATATGTGTGTGTGTGTGTGTGTGTGTGTGTGTGTGTGTGTGTGTGTGTATGTATATGTATATGTATATGTATATGTATATAAATTCACGGACAACTCTTGCTTTCCAAAAAGGGTTGAGACCCATGACACCTCTTTTTAGAAGAATATTTCATTTAAAGGTATGAAATACAAGACTTAAGATATAACAGATAATCAGAGTTGGAAGGGACCTTGTAGGTCATCTAGTCCAGCGGTCGCCAACTGGTGGGTCATGGCCCACTGGTGGTCCATGAGAAAATTGTGGTGGTCTACAGAAAAATGTCACCCCCAGAGCATCCCCCAAAGGAATTAATCCAGGCTGCACAAGGCTGCACCGCCCACATGGGCCGCGGGAACCCTCCCCACCCACTCATTCCTTACCTGGCAAACTTGCCTGCTAAATTGCTATTTTTCCTTTTTCTGACCATCAGCTGTTCTGCTGTGCTGGGAAATTTAGGTTAGCTAGAATAGAAATCAGGAAATCATTGGATTTCTTTCCTCCTAGATAATCTTTAGATCTTGGCTCTGTGTCAAGGCCTCTGTGTCTTTTAAGCAGAGCTGAACCATCCTTAGGACTGAAGCAGTGCAGACTCAGCTAACCGATGGCAGAAACACAGTTCTCTAAGCAACTCTGTAATTCTGTGAGCAACTCAATCTACCTGCCTGTTTTGCCTGATTTTGGGTAAAAGTTGCTCTTCTTTAAATGAAAAAGTTCAATATTTACATATATAGTGTGTTGTGAGTTAATTTTGTGAGTTTGCTTGCTAGCAAATTTTATGTGACAGGCTGAGCTAACCAATGGCAGACAGATAGATCTCTGAATGAATCTGTGATTCTGTGAGTAACTCCATCTGCCTGCCTTCTTTGCCTGCTTTTGAGTAAAAATTGCTCTTTTTTAATAAAAAATTCAATATAAATAATTATAATATTTACATACAAGCCATGTCCAGCCAGTCACATGACCACCAAGCCACACCCACAAATTAGGCCACACCCACAGAACTGGTTGTTAAGATATTTGTATCCCACCCCTGCCTCTGTGTGTTTTTGTGTGTGTGTGTGTGGCGGGGGGGAGAGAGAGTGAGGGACGGAGAAAGAGAAGTTAGATTAGATCTCTCTCTCTCTCCCTCTCCCACCAACGTCACCAAGCTACCATCAGTCAAAATTCTAATTAATGGTCCCTGGGATTTAAAATTATGAGTTTGGTGGTCCCTGGGGTCCAAAAGTTTGGCAAACCCTCATCTAGTCCAAGCCCCTGCCCAAGCAGGAGACCCTATACCATTTCTGACAAATGGCAGTCCAATGTCTTAATATGTTCTATAATAACAAACTTATCTAATCAGAAAAACCCAAAGTTTAACTTTTTTCCATCTCAAGCACAAAATCCTGAAGTAGTTTCCAAGTAGAAACAAAGTTGGATGTATTCTTTTCTTTTATTCGAACAGTTAAATAAGCCAACTCTGCTAGATCCATCAGTTTTCCAGCCATTCATCCATTGTGGCAATTAAAATATTGTTACATGTTTGTGCATAGAGCATCCTTACTGCTGTCAGCATAAAGAACAATAAGGGAGATTCTTAGGAACAAACTGAAAAGAATACTTTTGATACAAAAATGCCTTCATTTAACCTGAATGTGCACCAAACTTCAGTTATTAAAAAAGAATATTGTATCATGGATCAGTGTACATGAAAGCGCGACCAAAATGATTAAAGAACTAGATAATAATAATAATAATAATAATAACAACAACAACAACAACAACAACAACAACAACAACAACAACAACAACAACATTGCCTCTGTAGTGGAAAGCAAGTTGTGTTCTTCATGCTGCTAGAATCTTTCACTACATAGTAAAGTTGAATATATTTATATCCCCAACTCCTAGTTTCTGGGTGGTTTATAAATTCTTAAAAACAAAACAAATAAAAAGAACAAAAATGGCAGAGATAACAAACCCAAATGAAAACAAGAGAAATAAAAAAGTGTTTGTGTATATATGTGTGGGGTAGTGTTGTATTAAACACACTTGTCCAACAAACAGCTAGATCTTCAGAGACCTTCACAACATCAGTATCATTTGAATCTTAGCTGAATCTCTGGCAAACGCCATTTCACAGGGCTATACATCCTGAGAGATGCCATTGTTTAATCAAAGGAAACCAGACTGTGCCAATACCAAATGAACAAAGACAGGACTTCTTAAACCATTTCAAAATTCAATTAAAATCCGTTTCTGGAAGATGCAACAAACCAACCAACCTGAGCAATTTGAAAAAGGATTAGGAAAAACAAAAAGGAAATTAATTGTTCAATATTATGTCTTAACACAAGAAACAATGGTGGTGGCCCCAGAGTACCTGATTAGTTACCTTGAAATCCAGAATATTGAAGTAGGTATATCTTTCGTTTGATTTAGCACAGCAATTATATACTCATCTAAAATGAATATAGAAAGGTGAATTCAGCCTTTCAGAAGGTTGCCTAAAGATGCCAGCTCCTTGATACATGGCTCTCATACTAATAAACAGAAAGAGTAAGAGTAAGAAGTAAAAATGACCCCAAATGTTTTTAAGAAGAATGCCTTTTTTGTCAGATGTAAAAGGGGATTATTAATTTTATTATTCTATTTATCAGATATTATAGCAATTACAGATAAGATTAACATCTACCCTAAAAACTAGCATTCATTCTTGGAATAAAGCATGCTGCAATTCTATGATACCGTTTATAGTAATTGGCTACCGTTATTGTACAAGATAGCAGATGTCCATAATAAAATACTGTATGCATGGAAATCAATATAATGCTGTTGAAAACAGCATAAATAGAAGGGTACAGAAGTTTGAATAGTGTCAGTTCTGTTTTCTATCCACAAGAAAAATATCATTTCTTCTTAAAAATTAGAAAAAAAGACTGTCTTTCAGTTATGTAATAGGTTTCATTTAAGAATATTTTGTGTGGATAGGTTTTTACAGAAGAAATGTTTGCAACACAGGTTTATCAGAACATATAGTATAAAAAAGCAGAATAAATAGCTGGATCTTCTAATTATATAGTTATATGAGAATAAAACCACAAAATTCACTTATTTTCTTCATTTGTTATATATTTATATACGAACCTCAGATAATCCACAACAAAAAATGTATATGGATATTGAACTACAAAAATACTAGTCAATAATAGTCATTACACCAGCATTAAGTTTTTCTCTATTTTTATAATGGAGAAAGGGAATTTCTAGTAAATGAGTAATCTTTTAATGAAATATAAAACTGAAGAGCCTGCTGGATCATATGCCAGTTAGTCCCAAATAATGTGCACAAATATGTCTGAGAAACTCCCAGACTTTCATATGGGTATTGTACATTTTTTAAAATGAAATTTTAAATAGAGTGGGAGTGATGGTAGCTTTTATTACAGAGTTTTCTATAGTTATAAGAAAAAAGGTGCAAAAGATAAGTGAAAAAATATTGAAGCATTACTAAAGGGAGACAATGTTATTTCAGCACCTTTTATACTGCATATTAAAAACTGATTTGAAGCATATTGTGTCTTTTATTACATTTTCATTTTGTACACTAACTGTATCAAAGCATATGAACATTTCTCAATTTAAATGGGAAATATCCTATTTAATTCTGTTATTTAGTCTCAGATGAATAACCAATTGTTATATCCATATTCAGCAATGTTATTTCCATAATAATTTGGTTTGCAAACACCCAAAATAGGAACAAAGATAGACTAAGACAACACTTTATGAAAAATTCACTGTGAAAACTTGACAATGCATATGTGAAAACACAATCTTAGGGTTATACTTTCCTTAAAGTTGAGGGTGGGAAATAGGTTATAATTCTAGGTAAAGATAGAGGTACAAGTGTTGTTGCTCAGGTCTTACATTCTCTAAAGGACTGCTGTTTGTTTACTTTTATAAAAAACAATTCATGCCTGAACTGGATTAATCCATAGTGTCTCTCTCTCTCTCTCTCTCTCTCTCTCTCTCTCTCTCTCTCTCTCTCCCTCTCTCCCTCTCTCCCTCTCTCCCTCTCTCTCTCACACACACACACACACACATCTATCACAATAATATAGTAGTAGTATTTAGGCTAATATACTCTCCCATGGTGTTTTCCAACACTGTCTTAATGGTTTACAATGTAAACATTATTTTTTTATTGCCCCCAACAATCTGGATCCTAATTTTACCAACCCCGGAAGGCTGAGTCAACCTTGAGCCCCATCAGGATCAAACTCCAGGTTATGGGAAGAGTTTGGCTGCAATACTGCACTTTAACCATTATTCTACCAGGGTCCAGCTATTACTATCAATCTATCATGATGTAATGAACTTGCCAAATTAAAAATTTCTGATGTTCCCTTGAGTTGAATAGCATTATGTTTTCAAATAAATTAATTAATATCATGTCTGTACTTACCTGACAGATGTGTTAAAAATAGTCTGATTCCAATCTGACATTTAGGGTAATTTTTTAAATTGCCATTCAACACGTCTTCCTTTTCCCAAACACTCCCTCAGACACTGAAAAAAAAAGACAACAAGCATTTTCACCAAAACTAGACAAGTTCATATGCTTTCTGTTTTTCAGTAACATTTTCTTCCCATTCCTAAAAAAAGCTGCACTCTAGCCTTTTTATCCAAGAAATGATTCTTCATTTTTCCCAAACTGCTATGGTACTCCAGTACAATAATTAAACTATCCTCTCACAATCTGCATACGAAAAAAAATTCTTCACTTTCTTAACAAAAGAGATGAACTGGCATATATTCATAATAGAATTTGTGGAAAAAATGTTTTGGAAATTGTTTTACTGTACCTATAAGTTGCTGAAATAATTGAAAAGTTGGTACTGGTTGAATTCAGTTTTATTTCAACACTTCTAAAGGAATGACAATAGGCTAATTGGAGGAAAAAGCTGAATGGAGTGTTTCCCCGCCTTCTTCCATCTTGAAATGGATGCTTCTAATGAGAACTCTGTCCTGATAAGTCCACATCAAATGAACCCAGAGAAATACATAATCTCACCATGCCTCTTCCTTTTCTACCAGATGTATTTGCTCTATTACAAATATCCCGTATGAGATTCACTACAAATGTATGAATTACAGGTGGTGTTGTGGTTCACCGGCAGCCAGTGCAATCAGATAGTGGGGAAGAACGGGGACCAGTCAGAGACTCTGGAGAGGACTTGGATGAGGGCCCTGTGCCCAAGGCAGAAATGGGGCCAGGATCACCTGGGAGTGGGGTGCTGCCTTCAGAGCCTTCGGAGTCTGACAGTAGCAAGGCAGAGGACACAGGGGAGCCTGCTCCCAGTGTGTGTGTGTGCAGAGCTGCTAGAAGACAAGAGCAGCTGAAACAAAAGGGCCAACTCGGAAGTAAGCCTGGGAGGTAATTGCCCTTCCCATAAGAGATAAAAGTCAGGCCAAGATGATGAAACCTTTGCAGGAAGCAAAGTAGTTTGATTGGTTCCAAGTCATCCTTGAAGCTCTTTATACTTTGGTTGGTTTTTCTTTTACTTCAGTTGGTTTCTTTTCTAGTTAATTGGATATTTCTGTTTTGGCAGCACTTCACAGAACTGAAAGGTGTGTGCTTATCTTGGGGGACTGTTTGAGCTTAATTCTGCCTGGAAATGAAAACAATTCCCAGCATTGCAATAAAATAGCTTTTAAAACAAGTTTGTGAATAATTACAGGTTACAAAGCCTGGGTCAGGTGGTCCTTGACTTACAACAGTTCATTTAGTGACCATTCAAAGTTACAATGGCATTGAAAAAAGTGACTTATGATCATTTTTCAGTTACAACCATTGCAGCATCCCTGGTAATGTGATCAAAATTCAGATGCTGGGCAACTGACTCATATTTATAATTGTTGCAGTGTCCTGGGGTCATGTGATCACATTCTGACAAGCAAAGTCAATGGGGAAGCCAGATTCACTTAACAACCATATTATTAACTTAACAACTGCAGTGATTCTCTTAATAACTGTGGTGAAAAAGATTGTAAAATGGAGCCAAACTCACTTAACAATTGTCTCCCTTAGCAACTGAAATTTTGGGCTCAATTGTGGTTGTAAGTCGAGGACTGTCCGCATAACTTCAACAATTTGCAGATAGCGGGAATGATAGTCCAAAATCTTGAAAACATCAAGATTGGAAAAGCTGAATGCTATTTATCATATGAAGAAAGAGATAGAAACCAGTCAGATTATTTATTTTGCAGAATTTAGATTGAAGAGTTTGTGACACCAAGTATGCCACGTTGAAAAGAACTATAGGCATGTTAGTCAAAATGTTCCCCACAGGTTCCCCAAAGTTTTTACAAAATCTTTTGCTATATGAATATAAAACATACACATAAACAGTTTCTCTTTCCTGCTGCAAGTTCATATGATATTTGTTGTGAAAACTGTCATATGAATTATTTCAGTGTTTATTGTGGTTGGGTTTTGTTTTCAGGAACAAACCATACTATTGGGTGTGCCCACTTCAGCAAATTTTGCAAATTCAAATAAAGGCTAATCTAGCAATTCCAGAGAAACCAAACCTGTACGTTGTTTGGAAAGTGGTGTATGTTACACGAACTACCCAAGTTTTGGGATCTCATCTTGTTATTATGGTGGTTTTTTTTTTTTCTTTCAGAAATAACCGGGAAAATCCTACTTAATTGTTTTTATTCAAATACACACTTATTTTGCAAATCCTGCAAAAATCTTCTATCCTGTTGGCAAGCTTTACTTACAAAATACTTGATTTGTTGTGCCTTTATTTTATTTTATTTTGGTGCTTTCAAGACAGTTTATAACTCCTGGTTACTGCCTGGACAAGACTCTGCAGTTTTATTGATAAGATGTTTCAGAAGTGGTTTGTCATTGCTTCCTTCCTAAGGTTGAGAGAAAGTGACTGGCCGAAGGTCAGCCAGCTGGCTATATGCCGAAGGATCTTCCCATTTCTGGCCTGGTTCCTTCGCCACGATATCAAAGTGCTTACTTTCAAGTTTTACTGATGCATAGCAGGGATTCTTATTCTCTATATACTAATCAACCTTTTCTCAGGCAGGATAAATTTTATGCTGCGGTATTGTTTTTTTTAAAGTGAAACTTAAAGACCCCTTAACCACAGCTTGGTACAAAACAGGAGACTTCAACTGTATTTGTATTTTATATCAGAACTGAAGAGAAATCATAGCTTTTCTTAACAATATTTTATTCATGATTGGGATAATGTTCTTGTGCTGATATTGTAAAACTCAAAATCAGAAGTTTTTGCTAAATTGCTCAAATATATTAGGGGATCCTAACCTACTATCTGCTTTGCCAAAATGAGGAGAAATGAGTTTAAAAATGAAGGCAATGTTCATCTATTATTATGCTTCTATGTCACCCTTCTCGCCAAGACAAGTTATATTGGTACTGCTTCAAATTAATCTAAGAAGAGAATGGTAAAAATAACTCGGCTTCTTAATTACCTGAAGAGAATGCTAATTCATACATGCATATTTGTCTTGCTACTTTCTTTGCGGGTAAATAACATATACAAAGTACAGAAAACTAGGAGAAAAACTAAGAGTAACCCAAAATAGGGAAAGACAATGATTAGCTCATCTTGTACCTAAGCATATTGTTGTAAAACACTCTTGCTTTCCCCATTTTGAAGCACAAGTTTGCAGTTCTATGGCAGAACTCTCTTGTGGAAAATGCTATTAAATATTGTTTTGTCCTGTAAATGTCATATTTCTGTTTAGGAAGTCATGAATTAAATATGCTAATTGATGGTCCTATAATTATATTATCTCTGTGTATAAACTATATTGTTTTCAAAATGACTCCATTTTAACTTGTCAGTTTTGAAAACTGATTTTGCAAAAGGAATATTGGAAAAGTTGGACATGTTTTTTGGATCTGAAAATCAGAACATCCACCATAAAGAGATCCAGTTTGGTCTAGTGGTTAAGGCACCAGACCAAAAACTGGGGACTGTGAGTTCTATTCCCACTTTAGTTGTGAAAACCAGCTGGGTGACCTTGGGCCAGTCACTCTCTCTCAGCCTAATTCACCTTACAGGGTTGTTGTTGTGAGTAAAGTAAGAATTACACAAGCCAGTTGTCATTCTTAGTTTCGAATGACACTGGTCTTATTCCTAAAATGGAAAAAATTATTTTGGTTATGCTTTCTAATTTTCACCTAGTTACAGTTCGATGGCAGAACTCTCTTGTTGAACATGCTATTAAATATTATTTGCCTTTCATCCATCTCCATCAATGTCTTGATGATTTTGTTCTCTGAAAACATAATTGCAAAAGTGAATTTTTAAACTGTTTTGAAATAGCATGACTACAACAGAAATGTCATAGCAATGATCAAGGAAGAAGAAATGCACAAGGATAAAAAGGACAATAGTCATATTTTCTAGGACATGAGTTTTCATCTTTTTAATACATGGTTCAGTGATGTCAAAAACAGTAGTTTTCACATCAAAGCACTTTTTAAATGCTTTTATTGGGGAGATGAATCAGATATATTTTATATAAAGCTCTTTTTTCATTTTAAGTGAATAGAATGACCTGTAATTTATTATTTATCTGGAATCTCCACTTCTTCCCAAATATTTCATGAATTCTTAGCCTTCAAGTTAAAAAGACCCACTTTGTGTGAGGTCTATGTAAGAGCGAGTTTGGCCTAGTGGTTATGGCACCAGGGGCCCCTGAATTCAAATCCTGCCTTAGCAATGAAAGTTTGCTACCTTGAATTACTTGTAAAACTAATGAAGATGAAATACAAATACATAAATAAAAATATTTTTTCATTCTGCAGTTAAACCTACAACACACCCTATTAAGTATCTATTTTTGAGCAAGGCCACAATCTCCTGAGACAGTGAAGAGAATCGAAAACACTATATAATTTTTCTAATTTTCCTCTCCAAGATTAAAAAAGAAAGGGTTGTACCCTCAGAAGGAAAATTTGACATGGCATGTGAAGCATTTAATCTAAGAGACGTGCTCTTAGCAGCACCAGTTGTTTAGGATGAAAAAAATAAAAGGGTCTGGAGAGTTCTAAACATCTTCACCCTCAGCTATGTTCTTAGCCTCGAAGAAAATATAAATCAAACTTTCATTCTCTTCCACTGTTCCTCCAGCAACATGAAAAAAGGTATTTGGACCCACCAAATACCATTTATTCTGACACCAGAAGTTCTGAGTGAAACAAGGTCTCCTCTCAGAATGTTTCTTATCTCTCTTATCACAGATATTAG
Organism: Laticauda colubrina; assembly: GCA_015471245.1. Classification (NCBI taxonomy): domain Eukaryota; kingdom Metazoa; phylum Chordata; class Lepidosauria; order Squamata; family Elapidae; genus Laticauda; species Laticauda colubrina. Next base: position 15,805,567 of record BLBF01000053.1, read on the forward strand.
TCTTTCATTTTTCAGCAAAATGCAAATATTAGTTGATAAGTTTTTGTTCTCAATAATCTTTCTTCATTATTATTTTAAACTACTGTAAACAAATTAAAATATATAAATATGTACAGGTCTGTATCCCTCGACAGACTTTTCCCTGTCTTATGTTCTAGTGCAAGGGTCACCAACCTTTTGGACCTCAGGGATCACCAAACTCATAATTTTAAATCCCAGGGACCACTACCTGTTTCTGTGGGCATGGCCTAATTTGTGAGTGTGGCTTGGTGGTCATGTGACTGGCTGGGCATGGCTTGTATGCAAATATTATAAATATTTGTATAAATATTGAATTTTTTACTTAAAAAAAGAGCAACTTTTACCCAAAATCAGGCAAATCAGGCAGACAGATTGAGTTGCTCACAGAATCACAGATTCATTCAGAGCTCTATCTATTTGCCATTGGCTAGCTCAGCCTGTCACATAAAATTTGCTTGCCGTGAGTCTGCACTGAATAGTAAAACCTTCAGTCCTAAGGGAGGTTCAGCTGTGCTTAAAAGCAGACCCCAAAATCTAAAGACTAGCTAGAAAGCAAGAAATCCAACCATTTCCTGTTTTCTAGCTAATCTAAATGTCCAGGCACAGCAGAACAACTGATGGTCGGAAAAATAGCAATTTAGCAGCAAGTTTGCCAGGTAAGGAGTGAGTGAGGGCAGGACATATGGATGGCGCAATCTTGTGTTTCTGCTCAGCCTAGATTAATTGCTTTGGGGGAGTGCTCTGGGGGTGAAATTTTTCTGCGGCCCACTAAAATTTTCTCGTGGTCCACCAATTGGCAACCACTGTTCTTGTGGTCAGTTCACTTTCTGCAAAATTTCTAGCACTCTGATGTATTATATTTATTTATTGCTTGACATAATATTTTGCGGAGTAAGTACTCCAAATATTAGTTGCCCTTGTCTTAAAATCTTAATAGTTTTTGCTAGAATGTGTATTCCTTCTTGTTTCCTTGATCTGGGCAATAAAAAAGATTTACTGAAATTTAGAACATACATTAAAATAAAAAATAAATAACCTTGCAAAAATATTTTCTTGATCTTTAAAACTTACTTGGTTCTCTTCTGTCATTTGGACTTGTTTATTATTTCTTTAAGATTATCTCAAGTTAGATTATTTTACATTGAAATATTTTCTGGAAGAGTTCATTTTCTCAGAAATATAAACATTTGCATTTTGCTTTCCTTTTTTTCTGAGAAATTCAAGATTCCATTTTTTAACTTATAATGTAATTCCTATTCTGGTATTTTCCTTCATGAATAGATTAGCAGAAGAATGCACATATTTTTCCTGGTTCAGGACTCTGCTTCATCTTTGAATAGCATGTTAAGGACCATGCAATGAACTCATGAGTGAATAAGAATAATTGAGACTAGTATATGAAATATTTATTTTTGTGCCTTAACAAATTATCCCTCACTCAAAGCAATTTCCAAAAGGTTTTTTTGTGGTATTCACTGTCACCAGTAGAACTTTCAATTTAATACACTGTACCATTGCTATGTATTGTCTATTTCTGTATGAATTCTTATTAAGATTTTTTATCATTCCCCATCTTCCTATTGTTTCTGGCTTCTTCCACCATTTCCAGCTCTAAACAAAATTCTGATTTATAATCTTGTTGAAATTTAATAGGATAGCTTTAAAGTTACAGCAATGTGCATAGAAAATATGCATGAGATAAGCTTTCCATTTCAGTGTAATTAAACTAGAAGAGAACACTTGCACTTAAAAAAATATTCCAGAACTAGATCCCAAAATACTATGACCAGCATTTTTTCTTCCAAAAGATTAACTGTTAGTTTATATTTAGCAAGAGAGTGGTTTTTTTAAAAAGCCTGCACTACTTGAGAGGCCTATTGAAGGAAAGCAAACAACATTCACATTGATTTGTAGACCACAGAAATAAACGATGATCATTAAATATTCACAATCAGATTCTCCTTTTACATGGCTGGTGTTTTCAGTGTCAATTTCTGTTTACAGTCAGTGAGCATTCTACACTAATGGAAACTGAAGTTTTAGCATATATCTATTCATCTGCACAACACTACTGGACAGGAAAGGGAAACAATTATTAGGTATCAGTGTTCAATACTATTTACTTTCAAATTGATTTGCCATGTAATTTCCTGTATTTAGTGCTTGACCTAAAATTTATTACTATGTACAGAATTCAGATCAATGTGCAATGTTTTTATGAACCATTGAAAACCATTGAAAATAGGCTATATATTAAAACCACATGCACCACATCATGAAAACATGATAGTTCAAGAAAGAGAACACTGCTTACCTCAACTGTCTGCCATTTTCGGTAATAGGTAGCCCATTTGTAAGTACGATTTATCTGTAAATTGAATGTTCTTAATCCAGGGACTGCCTATATGTTATATTGTATTTGGTTATCGTAGTGTTATTTCCAGGCTTTCTGGGAAAGCTGTAAATGCTATCCATTCATTGAACTATGGAGTCCTTGGGGCTCTTTGAGCTTGGTTGTTTATCTGAAAACGTTTCACTACCCAGCTAGGTAACATCATCTATGTACTTTGTATTCTTACTATATATTCTTATATATTTTCTAAAGATTTCTAGATTTAGTTAAAATCTGGGACTAATTGCTGACAAATAGATTAAATACAGTACACATGTTCTTTCCCTTCTATGTGTAGTTTCATCGAAAATTTATTTTACATAATTTATTTTGAATTACTGATATTAAATAATTGAATATTTTGCAAGCTACAAAAAGTATTTTAAATGCCAGATAGTCCCTTGGCTTAAATATGTATGGTTATGTTGTGTTATTTGTTATTGTTGTTTATGTTATACAGAATTTTATAAAAATAAATTACAGTAGTCTCATAGCTAAGCAATGATTTTATTCAATGTTTTTCTTTAATAGTGGGTCCTTTTTGTTTGATTTAAAGATCAGTTCCCTCTCTCCTTATTATTATTTCAGATTCCATTGGTGGGCCCTTTCCTGCTACCTCTCATCGATGCCACCACAAACAAAAGCATTGTCTACCCATCTCACAGTGTGGCACTCTCTCTGTCAGCCCACTGCTTTTTCATCCTCACACCAAGGGGTCACAGATCATTATGGATACCACTCAGAAAGTGGTCAAGCGACAGGCAAGTTTCTGCAATGCCATCACCTTCAGCAACAGGCCAATAGTCATCTATGAACAAATCAGACTTAAGGTGAGTTGGTGCTCCTTTCCACTTTATTTTTAATACAAAAATTGGCTTGACAGGCCAGCCTTTGCAGTATTTTCTCATATGTTTCCATATTGAAGGAGATACCATCTTTTGCAGAAATAATTTGATTGATGGAATTGGTATGTTCTGACTTCTCTCAATTTAGCAGGAAAGTGTCCTTCTCTGCATGTCCCCTTGAATGAAGTTGTCCATGAGACCTGGAAAAATATTTTGTTTTTCTTCTTTTTCCAAGAGAAAAGATGGAGAATTCCTTCTAGAATAGAATAGAATAGAATAGAATAGGATAGAATAGAATAGAATTCTTTATTGGCCAAGTGTGATTGAACACACGAGGAATTTGTCTTGGTGCAAGTGCTCTCAGTGTACATAAAAGAAAAGATACATTTGTAAGAGTCAAGAATCATAAGGTACAGCACTTAATGATAGCCATAGGATACAATAAGCAATCAAATCATACTAAGAAATAGTCAATATAAATTGTAAGGATACAAGTGACAAAGTTACAGTTATACAGTCAGAAGTGGGAGGGGATGGGTGATAAGGAGTGATGAGAAGATTAATCGTAATAGCAGTGCAGACTTTGTAAATAGTTGGACTGTGTTGAGGGAATTATTTGTTTAGCAGAGTGATGGCGTTCAGGAAAATCTGTCCTAGTGTCTAGTTGTTCTGGTGTGCAGTGCTCTATAGTGTTGTTTTGAGGATAGGAGTTGTCCAGGATGTGAGGGGTCTGTAAATATTTTCACAGCCCTCTTTTTGACTTGTGCAGCATACAGGATCTTGATGGAAGGCAGGTAGATAGTAATTATTTTTTCTGCAGTCCTAATTAAGTCTGTGTCTGTCCTGTTGGGTTGCAGAATCAAATCAGACAGTCATAGATATTATGGAGTATAATATTCTATAATGGAATATTCTATTCAGATAGCAAATGTTCCTCTAAAAATTATCTTGAAAGAATTTTCAATTTTAGCAAATTGGACTATCAATTCTGGTTCGGAATCACAATTGTATCAAGATTTTTATTCTTTTTCCCCTCTATATTTTAATAAAACATTGAATCAGCTGGGAGTGTGATTTATGTCTAGAGTTGATGGTGCAGGAAAACATTATTTGGCTAGCTAAGGAACTTTACTCAGCTACAGGTATCTTGGTACCAATAGCTGGTCTTTCGTCACAATAAAATACCTGCTTGCCCAATTTCTTTTGAGTGCTGGAGAGGAGGGCTAACACATGCTGTCTTCTCTCTTTCTCCCATTAAAAATTACCATTATAGGATGTGAAAAAGGATATATTATATCAAATAAATGTGGAACCACTCATTATAATCACATTTCATATGCTGCAGTAATAGTAAAAATCCTTATTTAAACAAGTGCTTAAGCAAAGAAACAATGCCATGCTGTTAAACATTATTACTAAACTTTAGTTTAAGTTATTACATATTTATTCTGTTTCCATTTAGAAACATTACAACAACACCATACCTTGGTATTATCTCTGTTTCATCATTATAACTTTATGGGTGGATTCACAGGTTGCTATATTTTATCTAAACTCCATCTCCCCCCACCCCATGATTATGGCATTGTCCAATTTCTGCAGCTGCAGACTTCTGAAATATTTCTTGTTTAACCTGCTTTCTGGAAAACCAATTAATTTCTTAAATTATGAAAAGTGTAATTAGTTTACTTCAAAAGAATTATTTTACACTTGGAGTACTATCTGGAGATTAATTAAATATTAACATATTTGGTGTTATTTTTGCATGGATGGGACAGAAAAATAAATGCCCTGATTGCATCTCGTAACAGCAAATAGATGTTTGCCAGGAACAGGCAGGTTAGATTTATAGACAAAATTGCATTATATGGATTAAATCATGGCAACATTGGAATTACTGTGAAATTGCTTTTAGACCAGTGGTGGTATTCATCAGGTCTAACCTGTTCTAGAGAATCGGTAGTGGAAATTTTGAGTAGCTCAGAGAACCAGCAAATACAACTTCTGACTACCCCCACCCTCATCTTTTCTTCTCCTCCGCCACACCCACCAAACCAAGCCATGCCATGAGCATAGAGCCAGCAGTAAAAAAAATTGAATTCCACCACTGCTCTAGACACACCATGATGATTGGGAATGACACACAATCTATTGTTACAGTATTTTGTATCATATCCTTATTCCTTTCAAAAACAGATCTCATACATACTGTATTCATATTTCCACACTTTGTGCAAGAGCGGTTTCATCCTCTATATATTGCCGTCATCAGATTGTTAGATGTGTTAAACTTCCTTATCCATTCATATTCCTAATACTATGCATACCTCATAAAGAGGCAAAGTAATTACATTGATTTTGTTCTGTTTCCCTCTTTCAGATCACAAAGAAGCAGTGTTGTTGGAGTGGAGCTCTTCGACTGGGATTTACATCCAAGGATCCCTCCAGGATTAACCCAGAAACTCTGCCCAAGTATGCATGCCCAGATCTGGTTTCTCAAAGTGGATTTTGGGCAAAGGCCCTTCCAGAAGAGTTTGCAAACGAAGGAAATATCATAGCATTCTGGGTGGATAAAAAGGGGCGTGTATTTTATCGCGTGAATGATTCTGCTGCCATGTTGTTCTTCAGCGGGGTAAGGACAACTGAACCACTGTGGGCTTTGATTGATGTCTATGGACTGACTCGTGGAGTGCAACTGTTAGGTAGGTACATATTTCAAAACAATATGGCATTGTTGTGAGTTGCTATGGTATATCCTTGTATTCTTGAGAAGAAATACTTATCTGACTTTGTAACGACTCTCCAGTGGCTGAACAACAGAATCAGGCCATTTCTAGTGATGTACGTTTCTGAAAAATAATATAGCCATCCATACATTTTTATCTCTTGATTTCTGTTTTCTAACTCAATATCCTGTTATGCTTATCTTCTAGTCACTGTTTCTTGTTCTAGTTCCAAAGGTCAAGAAGATCAAGAGCAATGCAGCAGATTGTCAGGACTCAGCTGGCATTATAAACTTTATAGAGAGTTACTGCAGGCTTTTTGCATTTTATTGTCATTTAACTTTTTGGCATATAGAAACAAAGAAGACTTCTTTAATCCATGCCAAGCCACTTCCATGTGGTACATATGGAGAATGTCCCTCATTGGACTATTAACTAAAGAGTTGGAAGTGAAACGCTTTTAACTTAACTGACTAGAAAATCTGTAAAATGGTCTTTTAAAAAAAAATAAAATAAATCCAACTGGAAAAGTAGGTAGTTCAATCATGGAGAAATATAAGTATTATTGCTCAGGCCTTACATTCTCTAAAGGAATGTTTTTTGTGTCAGGTTTCCAAGTGATGAAATCCATTTTAAAAAAGAAAAGAACAAAGTCCATCTTCCAAGACAAATTCTTTTATTTAGGAAAGCATCAAATTGGCAAAGACCATGGTAATTCCAGATCTGACACAACCTGAATTATCTTCCAATATTTAAAAGTTAGAAACAACCCCCAAAGTCACATTCTTCAATAGAAATAATTCAACTTTTCTTGATGTCATAAATCTCCACCTCAAAGAGCTCCAGCACGGACAGCTCGTTTCCCATGGGAAGGAGAATCACCGAACCAAAACAACTCTCTTTATCTCCACTCCTTCCCCCTTAGGAATGTGGGAAACCCCAAAACCTTTCCCCCATGACTGTCACAGAGAAAGTAAGAAAAATAATATATACTAAGCCTAATTAAAATGGCTACACATATATCAATTCCTGGCTTTACTTTTATAAAAACTAGTTCATGCCTCAACTGGATTAATCCATAGCCTCCCTTCCTCTCTCTCTCTTCCCATTTTTTCTTTCTCTCTGGTTTGTGTGTGTATATGTACTGGAAATAATTTGTGTCAGGTTTCAAAAGAGGAAGTTCTGCATGTCAAGGAAATGTCATAACAGCCAAGGCATTCAGAAGCTTCACCAGGCCATTTTGAAAGAAAGGAGGAGAAATGAGATAAGACTGTTTCTGCCTTTGTGCAGTGGCTAGTCAAACTAAAGTGGGTTGCCTAAGACAATGTAAAACACAGTGTGCAAACTCGACCACAGCACTTGAGCCAGCATAAGCCAGAAAACATTATTGGCATCTTGAAATAAGAAAATATAGGCAGACATCCTATTTATGATGAGTTGGAAGTGAATAGAAGGCAACAACATTTATTCCTGCCCTCCAGAAATGGTTGGTGGCCCAAACTCATAAGAGGCAAATATAGCTAATGTCCCTAATCCCAAGGGCAGGTTCTGTCATTGAGGAGAACACAATCTAATGTCTGTTCTACATGTCAGTCTCTTTAAAGTTATTGGGAAACAACTTCCACATTATCTTTATTAAACCTGGTATTTTCTGCATGCAAAACTTGTGCTCTTTCACAGATATCTAAAATATATATCATCATATAATATATAATCTCCAAATATATTTCTATGTATTTAAATCATATTTTGCTTGAACAGACATAATTAGACATAACAGACAATAACAGACAATATTGAACCATATTTGTTGTTTAAAATGATGCTTGGTGCCCTTTTTACATTTTTAAATTTTGTTTATAAGGACATCAAAGATCAAGCAAACATTTCCAGGATTGGAAGCCAGAAATTACGATGAAAATAAATATCATTAATAAAATATTTTTGTGATGACAGACCATTGGTGCATATTTTAAAATATGGAATGTACTTTGTTCATTTCCCATGTCTTGCATATCTTTGTTACAACTGGGATAGGGAAATTTATTTCAGGCTGCATCCACAAAGAGAATTAATTGGTTATTGCTTCATATAAATCTTAGATTTTAAGTGCAATTGCTGATGTTAAAACTACTAGTTTACAAAACTGAATCTGTTTATTGGACTCTGAAAAAAAATAAATACTCTTCTGCTTTATTGCATAATAAAGGGTGATGCACTAATTTGCATTCATTTCCATAAAACATTTATTCCATTAGAACACATAGTGACCCTGAACGATCAAAGCCTTGTCCAGAAACGGAAGGAAATAAATTCAAGAATTGATTTATATAATATGTATGTATGTATGTATGTATGTATGTATGTATGTATGTATGTATCTGTATTTTTTATTTATTTATTTATTTATTTATTTATTTATTTATTTATTTATTTATTTATTTGCTCTATACTCGTGCTTCGCTACGAAACTATATGATTGGGCTTAGTTTTTGGGGAGGAAAATAAGGGGAAAAAAATTCTGCCATTGCCTATCAGCATCCATTGATATTCATCTGGCTAGCATCCTGTCAGTGTGTGAGAGAGTTGAGGGCTGTTTGGAAAGTGAAACAGTATTTTCTGTGTGAGCAAGAAGGAGACAGTAAGGAGCCTGGGCATGGCTTAACTCAACTGTTCTGTACTAAAGTAGTTTGATGCTGATTTCAAAAATGTCAGGACTGTTTCTATCCTGCTTACGTTCACTTTCACTTCCATAGAGTGTTAGAAGGAATACTATTGCTTGCCCTAGTCTAATTTTTGTAGATTTAGGACACTGCATGCTATATGTTCCAAGGTCTTCACTGGAAGTTCACCAATCTTATTTCATTCTTCAACACAGTGATTAAATTAGTAGACCAGCAAAATACTGTGGACATAATATATTTAGATTTCAGCAAGGCATTTGACAAAGTAGACCACAACCTATTTCTTAGTAAGCAAGAAAAATGTGGAATAGATCACACCACCACTTGATGGACTCGCAAGTGGCTGGCAAACTGTACTCAATGAGTAGTTCTTAATGGGTCTAAGTCTACATGGAGGGAAGTAAGCAGTGGGGTTCTGTCTTAGGCCCAGTATTTTTCAATATCTTCAGTGACGACTTAGATGAGGGAATAGAAGGGGAACTTACCAAATTTGCAGATAATACTAAGGCAGGAATAGCTAACACCCAAGAAGATAGGCTCAAGATCCAAATGGATCTTGACAGACTAGAACACTGGGCCATATCTAACAAAATGAAATTCAATATAGAGAAAAGTAAAGTCCTACACTTAGGCAAGAAAAACCAAAAGTACACATATAGACTGGGTGAAACCAGTCTCAATAGCAGGAACTGTGAGAGGGATCTTGGAGTCTCAGCTAAATAAGAGCCAGCAGTGTGCAGCAGCACCAAAAAAAGCTAATGCAATCCTAAATTGTATTAACAGAGGGATACAATCAAGATCAAGGGAAGTACTAATACCACTCTATAAAGCCTTAGTAAGACCACACCTTGAGTACTGCATCCAGTTTTGTTCACCACATTATAAAAAAGTTTTTGAGACTCTGGGAAAGAAGAGCAACCAGAATGATTAGGCGACTGGAGGCGAAAACATACAATGAATGGTTGCAGGAACTGGGCTTGGCTAGTTAAGTAAAGAGAAGGACCAGGAGAGACATGATAGTGGTCTTCCAATATTTGAGGGGCTGCCACAGGGAGGAAGGGATTAAACTATTTTATAAAGCGCCTGTAGGCCAGACAAGGAATAATGGATGGAAACTGAACAAGGAGAGATTTAATCTGAAAATAAGGAGAAACTTTCTGACAGTGAGAACAATCAACCAATGGAATGGCTTGTCTTTGGAAGTTGTGGGAGCACCATCAGTTGAGACTTTCAAGAAGTCTCTGCCATTTGCCAGAAATGGTGTAGGGTCTCCCGCTTGAGTGGCGGGAGGTTGGACTAGATGATCTACAAGGTCCCTTCCAACTCTGATTATCTGTTAAATCTGTTAAATCTGACACTACTTTTTCTTCCCTGAAACATTCCTTTTCTCTTGACGATTGATTCTAAAAAGTAGAAGGTATCTATTACTTCTGATACAGTACTGCTTTAGTATCTTCATTATCAGCTCTAAGACTGGTTGTTGCATTTGTTATCTGTTAGATTATTCCTCTTTGTACTGTATTTCATGTTAATCTAATTCTTTTTCTTATTACTTGATTTTCATTATTACAGATCACAGATCAGTTGCATTTTTGGCTATCAGCATAGCGCATCTTCTTGATATTACTTCTTTCAAATTTTAAAACCCACACTCGTCTCCCAATCGACCTTCTCATAATACTCAGCATTATGTTGAAAAGGGAGAGAATAGTGTTGTTTCACTCTTTTGCCAACTGGAACTAGTTTGTCTCACTATGCTTTGTACTGGGATATCCAGAACTGTATATATTTTTTTACATCAGAACAATGAAATGTGACATTATCCTTTTTCTAAGCACATTATTGGCTTAATACGACTGACACAATAAAAGTTATTTCTTTAATCAAGCACATATGAGCTTCTTTTAGTATTCTTTAGCTTTTTCAATTACTGTATCCAGTGGACATTACCAATAATGTCTCATGGTCCTGAGTCTTTTCTTAAACCAGCTTGAACATCTTCCATAATAGGCTTATCACTGTTCTGGCATCTTGTGCTACTGCAGAATACTTTTCCATAATCTCCTAGGAGACTAACATTTTTTTGGAACTTACTTCACATCTTCATTTCAGAATATTGTATAATTTTCTGCTTTCTTTTATCATCTGACATTGGGAATTGTCAGTCTGACATCTGAAGATAACTCTATCTACCAGGGAATTTCTCTAATAGTTTTTGCTCTGATTTTTTTTTGTCAATATTTAATGTAGTTTATGCCTGCTGATTTTTAATTAATGTCAGAGACAACAGCCCATCCCAGTAGGAAAGAACATCTTTCTTTTCACTCTGAAAAAAAGCAGTTCTGAATGTACATCTTAAAATCTTTCTAAAATATTACCCCACCACATCTTCAAAAGGAATTTCATTCTAAGGGAAACTTTTCTTTCTATAACTTTACATCTTTTCCAGTTTTATGTCAAGTGATAGTTTAATTTAGAACAACTTTACATTTCTTTTCTTCTCATCTCCTTTTCTCATCTTTGAGATGGAACCTTCTGAGACTGTTAATTCAATCAGGTAGTAAATATCCAAGATAAAATTCGTCTGGGTAGGTTGAATCTCCATTAATAATTTGCTTTTTATCGAGTTAAATAGTGTGCCCAAATTTCCTGGCAAAGACAACATCATACAAGAAAATGAGCAGTAGTTTCAAGATGATCAATTACATGGGCAAAGCCATTCATTCTATGAAATGTTCTTATACCACTGTCTCAAGATAGCTGTAGACAAAACATTACATTTTTCTAATGTTGTTTCTTGTCTCTAGTTGTATGATTTCTTGTCTATAGTTGTCTGATGTGTCAATTGGTCTCACACTTGTGGCAGGCAAAGGTTGATTACCCAAAATAGACTCCTACTGCCACATAGGATTTTGCTTCCTGACTTTCTATGTTTGTTATTCTCTGTCTTACTTGGCTTTGGTATGATCATTAGCTTAGGCTAATGTGGCTTCCAGTTAGAAGTCCAGTAATTTAAATTATGTAAAGTGGCCCCTTATCATTTGCTGAAAAAATTGTCAAAGGAAATCAAAGAGACCAGACCATAAAAAGATTAGACCATACCACTCCAATCTTAAGATGTTTTTATAGGGTCCAATTGTGTACAAATGTTGTATTTGGCCTTCAGCAATAAATCATTTAATTGCAGCTATAAATACTACTCCCCAAGATCTGTAGCAGTTTTGAATAGCCAAAGTTGATCCCTCTGAATTCTGTATTCTAAAGCTTTCTGCAGTATGTTATTACCCAGGTACTTAAATTGTATGACCAATTGCATCTCATGACCATTTAGTATCCATCTATAGTCCATAAACTTTATGGGATATACACTAAGTTATTTTCATAACTGATCTCAAAACTTTCTCAGAGCAGAACTGTGACAAGGACATAGCCTCTGTAAAGCAACCTGTATTAATAATGCCAGTACCACTACATCATCTGCATATGAGAGGAGACAGAAATGCTTCTCAAAAATCTTGAAAACTTGTCAAGGTTTCCCTGGCATAAAAACCTTGGATTGATTTTTATTTTTAAACTGTCATGAAATTTGTATAAAGACAGGAGCAAAAACTATCAGCTGAGGGTGCATTCAATTTTTGCCTTAACCTATTTCTGGAAATTGAGTCAAACGCTAAATAGTTAAAATCAAAGCAACCAAAGCAACCAAAGCAACATATAATGTTGGTTTTAATTTATTGAAATAGTTATCAACCATGAATTGTAACAGTAGGACTTGATTTATATGGTAATGTCTTTCCCTACCCTGTCACCTCCACCATCTATCAAGATATGTTTTATCTTAACCTAATTAAACAACTTCCTTTTCGATGAATGACATATATTTGTGGATGATATTGTGGAAGTTAATACTTTACCCCAGAACCTTATAAAAATCCATCCACCCATTCAGTCATTGAAGTTTCTGAAAACCAAACAGAGACTTTCTTTCCAACCAGCCAGCCAGCCTTCATTTTATTTCCAGTGTCTTTCTCCTGCCTTGTAACTGGGCCAGATTTCTCCCATCCCCCACTATTATAGTTCCTGATAATCAGTTGCATCTTTTTCTCACCCTGACACTAAAATACAATACTTACAAGTTTGATATATATAACATTTGTACCCATTGATGGCATCCAAAACCATTTTCTTGCAATATGCTGAGTAGAATGGCAGCCCTGGAGGAAAGGATAATGGTGAAACTCCATGGAGATCCTTTTCATTAGATTAACAAACAGTTTCAGTCAGGTAGCTACATTAACAGAAGTACAAGATGCATATGAAAAAAAATAGATATAATAAAAAGAGAATTACTCCAATATAAATAAAGAGACAGGTATCACATATGATTTATCATGTGTAAAGTTTACTGCATTATTGCTGTTGAGGTAAAATTAATCCAAATTTGATGAAATTGTAGTTCTTGTCTCAAATGTTTCATTATTTTAACTTTATCTGTGATTTTCTTCTAACATGGCAATTGAAGAGATCTTGTTCATCCATATCTTAAATGTTATCTAGAGTTTTTCAGTGTCACATAATTATTGTTTTGATAGTAAAATTAAATAGATAAATATATTGTTTAATTTTTAAGCTTGAGGAATGGTCCCATAAATAAATAAATAAGCCTAACTGTGGGGAGCATTCAATTCTTTGTGATGTTAGCTTCTCCCAAAATTTTAGGCCAAAAAGGTATAAGGGTATATTTATCAGATAACCATCACAAATGAAAAAACAACCCCCTCCAAAAAACCTATTTCCAACATTTGGAGGAATAGTTTTGATATATATGTGCCAGTCTAATGAAAATCAAGTGATACAAAACCCTCTTTTGCAGTTTTTACATTGTAGCTGAGATGAATCTACCTTTCCATAATTTCTGCCAATTTATTTCCTGAATGGGATTACCAATATTCCAAACTTCCTTTAAACCAAATGGTGGGTCTCCTATTTCTAATTGCAGTAATAACCTGATTTTTTTTGAGATTATTCCTTTCCTATTTAAGGTTGTTTTTAAATAGTGAAATATTAAATTCTCAAAATTTATGTCGCAAGGGTGCTTTTCAAAAGGCAACTGGACTTTCTTGTTTGTTTGTTTTCTTGAAAACAGCTCACTTCAGAAACTGAAGAAGCTTCTTGGGGGAGAAGTGAAACATTTTCAAGAAAAAGTCCAGTGACCTTTTGAAAAAACACCCTTGCAGAAATCATTACCTGGATGATTAAGAATCTCCATAGACAATATAAGACCATGTTGCTGAAGCTCTTTCTGTTACACAAAAAATATGATACCCAAAGAGTCATATAATTTATCATCTATGTATTAGTTTCTCTGATTTTTAATTGGGTTCTCGGATTCCTTATTATTATGAAAAAATAGTCTATGAAGATTGTACTATCTCAAAAATTTCATTTTTAGTCAAACCATAATGATTATCCTAATCTATATATGTTATTTAAGGAGTTTAAGGAGAAGTATCTTTTTTCAAAGTTTCAAAATTTGAAACATCAATTTAGTTACAGCATTTCAAGCTTCTTTATTTTAGAAAAATATTTTAGGTGAAAAAATAATTGATTTACAAAATTATTTGGCTGTAATATAGTGTAGTTTCAATCTGAATCTGTTGTTTAGAAAAGTCTTTCATAATAAATGGAATCATATGTTCTAACTGGGTTGCTTCATAATACATTATTAAATTGGGTATGCCCAAGGCGCTTTGTTTCCGAGGCCTGTATAAAATCCTTTTATTTATTCTCTCTCTCTCCTTTTTTTTTTTGCATCAAAGCAGAAGCTTTCTATTTTTCTTCCCAAGGGCTTAAATCCTGTTCTGAAATTTCCATTGGGAATCATTTAAATAGAAAGTTGAGCAATGAAAGGTTTTTCATTTTTAACACTGAAGTTCTCCTTAGAATGTTAAAATGTTTTGAAGAACAGTTTTGAATTTCCTTATTTATCTTTTTCTATATTGTTAAGTAATAATTTGTTAACATTCTTAGTAATAATCCTGCCTAAACATTTAAAAAATTTATACATTGTTCGAAGCGTTAAGCTGTAGAAATTTGCTTTTTTAATTTTGGGGGGGTGTATGAAAATTAAAAAAACAACAATGGACAAATAGTGAATAAAACCAAAGATATAAGTAAAGAATTCAAACTCTTTTTCAACAATTATATATTCAAATAATCCATCACTAGTAAAAATTAATCAACATTTAAATAAATATTCCCAGAATTAGCTACAGAAGATATATAATTTATGGAATCTCCTTTCTCTATTTCAGAAATTTCAGGGATAATGGAAAGTATCTGGTGAACTGTCAGGGGAGTTTTATAAAAAAATCAATAGTCTGTATTTCTATTTTTGGGCAATACTGTACTTTGCATCAAGAAAACCCTTACCAGAGTCTTACCCAAAACCATCTTAGATAATTTTGTACCTTAAAAAATTATCTTAGATGGTTTCTAGTAAGACTCTGGTAAGGGGTTTCTTTGTGCAAAGTACAGTATTGCCAATAAAAAATTGACATCATACAGACCACTTTACTTCTCAATATGGACTGTAAATTAAATAATTGGCTAAGCAGTTAAAAATGATTATTCATATGGATGACTCTGGTTTAATTTCAAATCTAAATAGTATATCTAGGCCTGTCATGAAATCAGTAAATATGACACAAATGAAATATTTTTAAATTCATGAATGTGTATCTGTATGTTTCAAGTGACCGCTCAGCCACATAAATGACAGATATGATGGACATTCCTCTACAAGAAGCAGAGAAGTATTCCAGAAACTAATGTATGTATGTAAAGTAATCTAAACTGTAATGTAGATATAAAAACTAGAAAGTCAACATGAACGATGACAGATGGATATAGACACTAGATTATATGCAGTATAATTATATGCATTATCTTTAGAGTGACAAAAAGTATAACCATTACAAATTTTAAACACTATGTTCTTGAACTATCTTAAAGAATTTCTCCCAAAATGCTTAGATTACTATTACCTTGTTCTTAGTACTGGTCAAGCGTAATATTGTATAAATAGAAGATTGCTACTATCAATCCTCTCAGTCTCCTGTCTCTTTTTGTGGATTTTGTGACAATTTACAATTTGGGGAATTATTCTTGCTCTTAGATTTTGATTTGTTTACTGACTATTTCAGGATCACAAGACACATGGTATTTTTGTGGAGCTCTGCTCATGTCTCTATTTTGCTATTTTTAATTAGCATATCCAATCACTCTGGAAAATTATCAGACTCAAGTAGGGGAAAGAGCTCATCCTAAACTGCTCATCTTTCCTATGTTGAAAACATTTATTTCAGATCTTGTTTCTCTAGAAGTACTGATTGGAAAGAGTCCCAAACAGATAGTTTCTCGTACTGCGTTGTTCTGTCTGCATATTCTATTTTTTTATTTATGTGACCACTTGCTTGGTAGACATTTTTCATATGTCTGGTCATGGTAGTCTGGATATGATTAAATCTTCAGAGATTTTCCCAGCATAGTTTGTTACCTGAAAGAAATATCTTGGTATGCTCTTAAGATTCCAAAGATTTTACTATTGTGTGCAATCCCACAATAAATTAAAGACAATCTTCATTGCTACTGCTGTCCTAATAATATTTTGTTACCATGGAACTGTGTTTATGAATATTCTGAAATGAAGAAAATAAAATGAAATTTAAAAGGAATTGCACATAAATTTTCTCTGAGAGTCATTAAATTCAAAACCCTTTTCCAAAGTGTAATATTTTAAAAGAATCTGTCAGGCTTAATTTAAGAGTTTCCTTCATTTTATATTTACATGGTAAACGTGTATACATGTACACCATTTCTCCAATTTGTTTATAATAAAATCAAACTTGATCTGAACAAACAGAAGTTTGAAAGGAGAAATTTCAAATTCTAATATTTGATGATTTTTTTTATAACATTACATGTTATTTATTGTCAAGTTTGCTTTTATCCCCTATTAATTTTTATAGTGCTCTGATGTCATTCAGCTCCTTTTCTTAACCAGTTTCATGCTTCAGTTTGCTTTCTTTACCAATATTGGTAGAATAGGTAGTTGGAAAGTATTCTAGATCATCTGTTTTTACTATAGATTTTGTCCCATAAAGTGCTCAGTTGCATAGATCCAAATGCACAATTGGACATTTTGGTTTGTGGTTTGTGGTTTATTTTATTTATGACTATTTTTTGACAAGACACAGAATAGTGAAATCTATCTGGAATTGTTTTATTTAAAAGAGTTGGCTCAAAACTTATTGTAACCACAGGTGAAAAACAACAGATGCTAATTCCCTATCCACATGCAGAACTGACAAAGCTTACAATCAGATTTAATACTGGTAATAGATAAGGTTAAAAGAAAATCATACCTCAGGTAGCAGAGTAGCATACAGGACAGAAAACAGGTTGTGCAGCATATACTACTCCAGAAGAAAAAAAAATCGCATGCAAAGAGCTAAAAGGCTAGGTTTGCTTGTATTGAGTTGCAGTTAGCTCACTTTGTTGAGAAGTGGTTACCTTGCTTTGCCTAAGTTGCCCAATAAATTGTATAAATTGTATAAATGTGTATAAATTTCCTTCAGATAACTTGTCTTTCATCACACCTTTTGTGAGTATCAATTTCTTTGCTCCGCATAGGATTTTCTATTTTTGAGCCTAAAATGAACATGACATTTATGCAAAGTTTAATTGGATGAATTCAAGGAACACAGTTGGGTGGCTATTTTCACAGAATAAACATGACATCCTGATTGACACGCAATATCACTGAAATAGCTTGCCAGTTTTGTTAGGAGCTCATTCTTGATCCATAAGAAAATACCTGTGTGTGTATGTGTGTATGTGTGTGCGTGCGTGCTTTTTTCCCTTATGAACCATATAATGAACTGAAAAATAAAAAAAGCTAAATGGGGAAAGGAGAAATGATGTTTCACAAGGAAACAAAGAATTTCCATACACAAGCAACAGATTTAAACCATCACTGTGACCCTTCATCTTTTGGTTTTCTAGCCCTGCTAATTTTTTTCCTACAGAAATGATGCAGCTCATCATCTAATTTCAGAACGACAAAATGTTCTCACATAATGTTGCACAAGATTCAATATTTATGTCTGAAAACAAAAGATTTATAGACATGAAATTATTTTTAACTTAATTGCTATTTAATTTTGGAAGATACATCATATTTGTGAATAGTTTGATGCTAATGATACCAAGTTACCCATTTTTTAACTGAAAGAATACATTTCTGTATTCTTAAAAGCCTAACGCTTTATAAACCACTAAACATAGAAAATCATTCAAGCCCAAGATTTGAATTCTTAATATTATCAAGCAACATGAGAATGTGATACCAGTGATCTGTTACATAAGAAAAGTAGATAGCTCCAGTAGTTTGCTGAGCTTTTATAAAAAAAATATAATGGAATGCTATTTGAAGATGGGAGCTTATAGGGTTATATATAGTTGTGGAGAAACAGGAATGAATTTAGGTAATTGATACCACTGAAGTCTGTGGATGTTACTTAATTTAATCTTGTAAGCGAATTGAGGTGACAGAGGTTGCTGGCGTATTTCAAATGCTATGCTTAGTCTTTATTCTGTAGCAACATATTTGGGCAGGAGAGAGAAGGAATAAATATCAACAGAAGCAATAGGCTGCCTAAACCTGTGCATCAGTGCCCTTGACAAGTCTTACTTGCTTGTATGACTCTCTCCATAGCAACCCACTTTCAGCATTAAACTACTCATTCAGCTGAATAACTGTTAGCATGGGTGCTGCTAATGGTGCCTAGGAAACCTGATGCTCACATGAGGCAGCTATGAATGAGATTAAAATGTTCTTCAGTTGCAAAGCAAATAAGTCAAAAGGCTATTTATATATTTCTCATTTCTATTTGGACAGGACCAAAGTAGAGAATCAGCACACTTGAGCTTTAATACGTAAGCTTTAATACTTGATGATAAAAAAAACCCCACATAATTATGTCGATGTAAATTTAGTATTTCTAGAAATACTGTGTGGTAGTAGTTATGGGTTTACACCTCTAACCACTATATTCTGGACCTGTTTTAATTTCTGAGTTCCCTTTCAGAATAATGTGTGGTGAACTCCTCATTTTTATTTTATGTGAACCATATTGCAGAATGCAAGAGGTACAACAGGTTAAAAATGAGAGAGGTTTGTGGTTTGTGTCTTTGAGAGGATAGATCAGTTAACAGAACTTTAGGATTCTTTCTGAAGCTGATGAGGTTAATTGTATAGTTGTTGAATAGTAAGGGGAGAGAATATAATCCACAGCAAAATGATTGATGTTCTATATGTAAATTGGTTGACTCCAAATATGCAAACCTGATTGATCAAATAAACTAAGCATTGGATTGGTTCACTAGGAACCAATCAAATGAGCTGCTGGAAAGCGGCAAATTTAAACAAATGCCATTGGCTACGAGCCGGCAGGCCAGCCTGTATAAAAGGCTGGCCTCGGTTTCAGCCGAGGGTTCCTATTACTGACTAGTTTAAATAAAACCTTTTGTTGTTGGAACCCGGTCTACCTCGTGTGTTTTCCGAACAAAACACTGGTGACGAAGGTGGGATCGTCCTGAACGTGAAACCTGCACACAGTGATAAGCCAGACGACAGCAGAGATGCCTGGAAACAACGCACCGCCCGCACCCTTCAATCCTAACGAAGAGGATTGGGAGTCCTATGCAGACCGCTTTCAAATGTATTTGGAGAGCAATGAAATGGAAGGCATTTCAGAGCAACGTAAGCGAGCTGTGTTCCTAACTCATTGCGGGCCAACGGAGTTCAAGATGGTAAAGGCCCTTGCGAAGCCCCGAGATGTTAAACAACTAACGTGGCCAGAATTGCAAAAAATTCTCAAAGCACACTAGGCTCCGGTGGTGTCTAATTTAATAAAGCGACACGAATTTTACCGCAGAGACCAGAGAGAGGGAGAGACCGTCGCTGATTTCGTTGCTGCCCTTAGGCAAATAGGGGGTGAGTGTGATTTCCTGAACATTGACGAAGCGATGAGGGACCGCGTGGTGTTGGGGCTAAGAGACTCTACTGCACAGAGTAAATTACTCAACAAGCCCAACATCACCGTAACCAAAGCCATCGCGGAAGCCACAGCTGCCGAAGCCGCGAAAAAATCGGCTGTCACAATGAAGAAGATGAACACACACAGCGAAGAAACAACCCCAGCCAAAGACAGAAAACAGCCTACCACCACCACCCACTACGAAGAGTCTGGAGAGGCAATCGAGTCGAGCGAAGAAGACGACGAGGTCCACCGTTTATTCGTGAACAAAAAAGAGCGCGAAAGAAGAAATTGGCGGGAGTGCGCTGGCTGCGGAGGAAACCATACCCGAGCCGAATGCGGATTTCTCGACGCTATCTGCAGGTATTGCAAGAAATGAGGGCATATCGAGAAAGTCTGTAGAAACAAGAAAAGCTATAGCCCAACGAGACGCCGAAACTCCCCAATACAAGCTGAGCCTAAACGAGCTGAAAGAAAGTGGCAACAATACAAGCGAGCCAATACACACCAATCTGTCACTGTAGAGAGCGCTCAGACGGAAAGCAGGAAGAAGGTTAAAGTCACAGTAAAATCGAAGGGAAGCCCTGCAAGATGGAGGTGGACTCGGGGTCCTTCCTTTCTATGGTATCGTGGGACACAATAAAACAGCTAGTCCCAGATATCCAACCCAAACAATTACAGAAGCAGCACCTAACCCTCAAAGACTACCAAGGTAACCAAATCCCTGTAGTCGGCATGGGACATTTCCGAGTCGCCTATAGACAACACGTCAAAATACTACCGCTGACCATAGTCGACCGAGACAGACCAAGCCTCCTGGGCATTGAATGGTTCGCGCCATTGGGCATCGGGATGACCGGGGTCGATCGAGTGAATACAACCGGCTGGGAAGAAGACCTCATCCGCGAGTTCCAGGACGTTTTTGACGGCTCACTTGGCAAGTATCGGGGAAATCCCATTTCTTTCAGTCTAGACCCCCAAATAGCCCCACGAAGAATAAAAGCCAGGCGAGTTCCCTTTGCACTAAAGGCAAAGATAGAGGAACAGCTAGACAAACTAATAGCCCAGGGGGTGTTAGAACCTGTGGACCATGCCAAGTGGGAAATGCCTATTGTCACACCCATAAAACCTGACGGGTCCATTAGAATCTGTGGTGACTATAAGGCTACCCTGAACCACGCATTACAACCAAGCGCATACCCGGTGCCAGTAGTCCAGCATTTGCTTCACTCCCTGGGAAAGGGCAAAGTTTTTGCTAAACTTGACTTGGCACAAGCCTATCAACAACTCCCAGTGGACCCAGAAACAGCAGAAGCACAGTCTATAGTCACCCATAAGGGCGCATTCAAATGTCACCGACTCCAATTTGGAGTAAGCGTGGCCCCAGGCATTTTCCAGAGTCTGATGGAACGCCTCCTAAATGGCATACAAGGAGTCGTTCCCTATTTTGACGACGTCCTAATCTCGGCCAGAGATGAAACTCAATTAAGGAAAAGACTCAAAGAAGTATTAACTAAGTTTAGGGAATCTGGCCTCAAGGTAAAAAGAGAAAAGTGCTGCCTAATTAAGAATAGCGTCGAATTCCTGGGCTACTCAATAGACGAATTCCTGGGCTACTCAATCCACCCTACAGACAAAAAAGTTAAAGCAATCAAAGACGTACCTGAACCAAGAAATAAAACCGAACTACAAGCATTTTTAGGACTAATTAATTTCTATAATGTGTTCCTGCCAAACAAGGCCACTATAGCAGAACCGTTGCACCATCTTTTAGAGAAGAAGGCAACTTGGACGTGGGGTTACAAAGAAAAGAAAGCCTTCCAAAATATTAAAAGCTTGCTAACATCAACAAATGTTCTCATCCAATTTAGCAACACACTGCCATTAAGAGTGACCTGCGACGCCTCACCATACGGAGTAGGTGCCATCCTGAGCCACCAACTACCTGATGGCGGGAGAAGCACCCGTCGCATATTACTCTAGGACTCTATCCAAAACCGAGCGGAATTACAGCCAATTGGACAGGGAAGCTCTAGCAATTGTCACTGGAGTGAAATGCTTCCACGAGTACTTATACGGGCGGACCTTTCAAATCATAACAGACCACAAACCGCTGATGGGGATTTTGGCGGGAAACAAGCCAACACCTAATATACTGTCCCCAAGAATGACTAGACGGTCAGAGTTCCTAGCAGCTTATTCCTACACTCTGACACATCGCCCAGGGAAACAAATTTCCCATGCGGACGCTTTGAGCAGAGCACCCTTACCAGCAACTGACGAAGACCCGGCACCAGCGATGTGACAACACTACAAATTGAGACTTGCCCCGATCTACCCATATCAGCTTATGATGTCGTTGGAGCCACCGCGAAAGACTCATTGACTGCCCGCGTTCTTAGCTGGGTAGGTAAAGGCTGGCCGGAGAACCAAAAAACTGAAAACTTTAAACCTTTCCGGTCCAGACAGACTGAACTTTCAATCCAAAAGGGGTGTTTGTTGTGGGGTGATCGGGTGGTAATTCCTGCCAAATTACAACCCAGGGTACTTAGGTTGTTACATGAAGGGCACCCGGAAATGGTTAAGATGAAAAGCCTTGCTAGAAGTTATGTTTGGTGGCCGGGTATTGATAAGGACATAGAGTATTGGGTAAGCTCGTGCAACAAATGCCAGGGAATTAGACCGTCCCCACCAAAAGCACCCGTTAAGGACTGGGAAACCCCTCGGGGACCTTGGTCAAGAATCCACATTGATTTCGCGGGTCCTACCAAGGGGCATACCTTTCTGATTGTCGTTGATGCCTATTCTAATTGGCTTGAAGTAAAAGTTATGCCATCAATGACAACAGAAACTGTAATTAAAATTTTTGCCACCCATGGCATACCGGACGTTCTTGTCTCAGATAATGGGCCACAGCTAACCAGCATACAATTTGAGCAATACCTAGCCTCCCTAGGTATAAGACATGCCCTAACCGTGCCGGCTCACCCAGCTGCGAACAGCAGGGCTGAGAGAATGGTCCGGTTTACTAAAGAAGGTTTAGAAAGAATGGACGCCAGAGATGTCCAACAGAAAGTAAACCGTTTGCTCACACTCCAGCACATAACGCCCAGTACCACAACCAACAAGTCCCCAGCAGAATTACTTATGGGGCAAAAGTTAAGATCACACCTCGATAGGTTACACCCAAATTTTACTCCAGAAAACCCCCCTGACTCCTCTACACGGCTTAGACAATTCAAAATAGGCGATTTAGTATACGCTAAAAACTTCACTGGGGACCCGGTATGGCTACCAGGACAGATTACCCAAATCACAGGCCCCAAATCCTACCGGTTAACAGTAGAGGATGGCAGGGAATGGAAGCGGCACATAGACCAGCTTCGATCCCGAATTATAGAAAGGACCACAGACTTACAATCATTCACCGACGAAACCGACGATTGCAAACCAAGGTGGGGGGGGAAATGCGAGAAGTAAATAAAGAACTTTTTAAAACCAAAACCAACGAAACATATGAACAAAAAGAGCAAATAAAAGACTCACTGTTTGGAGAGACTTGCGTGAAGAGCCCATCGGAAGGGGCCAGCCAGGCCAGCTCGACCTTCCCGGAGGAAACAGGAGGGAGCGGCAAAACTGCCAGCCTAAGAAACTCAGGCGGCAGTAAAATGGCTGACTCACCCTTCCAGACGGTTCCAGGGAGAAGAACGGACGACACGGCAGCCCCATCCGAACCGGTCGAAGACTTCACTAAGAATAAACCGCGCAAGTCAAGTCGAGTCCGGAAAAGCCCCGCCTACCTGCGAGACTACGTCACTACGTGGGACTGAACTAAGAGGGGAGGGGTGTTCTATATGTAAATTGGTTGACTCCAAATATGCAAACCTGATTGGTCAAATAAACTAAGCATTGGATTGGTTCACTAGGAACCAATCAAATGAGCTCTGGAAAGCGGCAAATTTAAACAAATGCCATTGGCTACGAGCCGGCAGGCCAGCCTGTATAAAAGGCTGGCCTCGGTTTCAGCCGAGGGTTCCTGTTACTGACTAGTTTGAATAAAACCTTTTGTTGTTGGAACCCGGTCTACCTCGTGTATTTTCCGAACAAAACAATTGAGATGGAGCAATATTTGGGTAAACAACTGAACAAATTCTCAGTAGTAGAAATAGTGGAACAGACTGTCTCAGGAGATGATGCAATTTCCTTCATTGGAAATGTTTAAACATGTTGCATGAGGTCAGGTATGGTCTGATTGTGGATTCCCAGTTGGACAAGGAATTGGACTAAATGAAAAAAAGCCCTTCCAACCCTTATATTTTTTGAATCTACTCCAGTGATATCTCTTTCTATGACCCTGCCTGAAAGCAGCCTGAAATCTATCTTAAAAAACAATTTTATCCATGAGTGCTTGGAACTGATATGTCACTATCTACTCAGCTACCCTGACAAGAAATTTATATATATTTCTATCTATGTACTACTGCCTTTTGAACCCGTCTTAGTTGAAGGAGCATTATAATCTAACAACAACAAAAACCCTTCTCAGCATGTTCCTCCTGGCTAGAATCATCCAAAAGGCAGGTGGATCTAAAAGTAATGATGGCTCAAATCCTTCCAAACACTCTGTCCTTGGCCTCAAGATATACAGAAACAAACGATATAAGTCAGTGTGTTTGTTGGTCTCCTCCTGCTCAACACACTAAGGAACATCTGTCTCCCAATATAAGTGTGAAAAATCTTTTAAATTAGGTCACATTAGAAAATCACACACAGTGATTTCAGGTGATTTTCAGGTGACACAATAGAAGCAAATAAAAAAACATTTCTTTTTCAATGTCACATCATTGGTCCTCTGTTCACTTTTCTGTTTTTATCACTGTTTGTTCATCTGTTCCATGAAGAATAGTTCTTTAATAAACCAAGAAAATATGCAGAAGTTGTTCTGACCAAGGCTTTCTAAATGGTAATTATGCACACACTTATTTTAAAAACAAGACATATTTTATTGCCACACTGGGAATTGTTTTCATTCCCAGCCGGAATTTATCTCAAACAGTCCCCTGAGATAAGCATCCACATGTCTTTTCTGTGACCTGTGCTGCCAAGAACAGAAGTATCAAATGAACCAACTGAAAACTCATTGAAGTACAAAGAACTTCAAGAATGAATCTTAATATTCATTTTACTACTTAATATTCATTTAAGATTTAAGAATGAATCTTAATATTCATTAAACTACTTTACTTCCTGCAAAGGTTTCATAATCTTTGCCTGACTTTTATATCTTATGGGAGGGGCAATCACCTCCCAGCCTTATTCCCGAGTCGCCCCTTTTGTTTCAGCTGTTCTCGTCTTCTAGCAGTTCTGCACACATGTGCACTGGAACAGGCTCCCCTGGGACCTCTGCCTCGCTGATGCCAGATTCTGAAGGCTCCGAAGGCAGCACCCCATTCCCAGATGGTTCTGGCCCCATCTTTGCCTTCAGACACAGGACCCTTGTCCAAGTCCTCCCCAGACTCCCTGACTGGTCCCTGTTCTTCCCACTGTCCAATTCCACTGCTGGCTGTACCGGCTGCTGGTGAACCTCAACAGATGTTGCTTGGGAACCATATAATCAAATCACTCAGCCTGCCACCAAGGCTGATTGTGCACATATATTTCTCTCTTCATCCAATTAGTGAGTTAAAACTTTTGTTTGGATTTGCTTCTGAAATAAACTTAGCTTTCTGTTCTGTGACATTACATGCCTTACCTATTTTTACTGCTGTGATCGGCGTCCTTGATAATCTGAAGGTTATTAAATCCTACTTTACATTTTGTATAACTGTTTTGCAACTGGAATTGGTTTTGATTGTCATCTGGGTCCAGGGGTAGGAGTCAAAAATCCCAACAACCTATTCGCTGCCTGATTGCTGGGTGGGTGTGCCATGGTGCACGTGGCCTACCAGAGCTTCCTGTTTCCGGCTTTCAGTGGGCCTCCAGACTGAGGGGAGGCCATTTTTTACCCTTCCAAGGGTCTGGAGGGCTCTTCTAGGCCTCTGGGAGGGCAAAAACAGCTTCCCCTGGGCTCTGGAGGCCCCCCAGAAGCCAGAAACAGGCCCATTTCTGGACTTCCAGAAGGCCCATTTTCCCCCAGAGTTTCCGTCAGGACCCTGCACTTACCTGCATTGTGTGGAGACTCCCGGGAAGGGCAGTGCGGGGTGGGTGGGGTCAGCCAGTTAGTTGAAATACCAGTAAAGCAAATGCAAGTTTAACATCTGATTCACCTGAACCAGTCCAAAATGGTAGAATCCCTTCCCTGTCTGAGTCAAAATAACTAAGGAAGTTTTTTGAACTGCCCAGGGAACTACTAATTTCTTATAGTCAACAGGATTGAAATTAATATAGCAATAATTATGGATTATGTTGAAATGTCACAAAGGTTCCTGAGTTGTTTGAAAACTGTAGTTGCTTGGAGTTTGTATCTGTGCAAATAACTGAAATTTATTTTGTATTCATAAATG
This sequence comes from Laticauda colubrina, assembly GCA_015471245.1. Lineage (NCBI taxonomy): Eukaryota > Metazoa > Chordata > Lepidosauria > Squamata > Elapidae > Laticauda > Laticauda colubrina. The sequence goes on from BLBF01000053.1 coordinate 15,831,837, forward strand.
GTTATATCTAATTGTAACTATACTCTGCAAACTGAAGGATACACTATAGAAACTACAATTATCACCATAGCATTTACTATGATGAAAGACAAGATACTGAAATATGAAAATGTACAATATTTTGGATAACTGTTTGCTCAGATGTTTAAAAACATTCCTCTGATAGAAAACTTGTATATCTTGAACTAATATTTTAGTCAAGTCCATATAGTTGATTATCTTTCGATAGTAAAGTGTCTGTCAATTAGAAAATAATTTGGCTTTCTAAACAATTCTAAAAAGGAATTTTTATTTTGGTTATGAAAAATATAATAAAACCAAGTTCTAACTAAATCTGTTATATTTGAGATATGTGTATATAAATTAGTTGAATGAAAAAATTAGGAAGGAAAAGTAAAACAGAAGATATTTTCTGATATCCTTTTGCTCTAGAAACCATGGAGCATTTTATCTTGCCAAATGTAAAGAATACACACCAAAAGCCATCGAGTAAAATGGCCCTATATTCTGCTATATTTTAGCAAAATAATATTTGTTTTATGCCTCAAATAAGCAATCAGTAAAATAAACAGAGGCTGAAAATATTGCTGTGCCTTCTCGGCTGTAAATGTGTCATTGCTATGAGCTCCGAAACTATCGATGAGTAAAAAGCTGTTAATTTTTTTTAAAGCATGGCAAAAGATATATATTAGAACTGAAGATTTGTTGTGATGAGTGATGTTTCAATTTCCTGATTGTTTTTCAATGATATCAGCCAGTTAATGTCAAACTACCACAAAATTCATAAATTTCATATTTGTCTTAAAGCAAACACCATCAATGTCAGTACTTTTATGGGGAATTAAATACAGCTATACTTTGTCTGATTTATGATAAAAATATTGGATAAATCTTGTTGTTTTTTTATAATATCCTGCTGTTACTTTATGTAAAAGGACCCCTTGACTATTAAAAAACATGAAACAAGAATGACTTTTTGTTTTGCTATGAAGAAAAGCAGGAAATGATCCTCAGAATCAAATATTTGTTTTGCTACAGGTTTACTTCAATTTCCTGTGTTCTTTTTGAAAAATATCAGCTACGTCAAAGAAATAGATAATGATAATATCAGATAATGTCAAAGAATAGTCAATGACATTCATTTAATATTGCTTTTATTGCAATATCCAGTTACAGCAGCCATTCTGGAAACTTTTGAGTACAGATATACAGTAGTAGAATTCTGGTACAAATTTCTACCAGAAATTTGAGGCTTTACTGTTCGAACATGTTCAGCTTTGTACTTCATGCTGCAGTATTCAAATAAAACAATAGGACACTTTTTCAGTTTTCTATGCTTAGTGTTTATAACAAGGAACGTTGTGCAAGGAAAATTCAAATCAAATATCAATACAGGTAGTTCTCAATTAAGCCACCACAATTGAAACCCCTCCCAACTCAATTGTTAAGGGATGCAGTTGTAAGTAGAAAAATCACATCACTGTGACAGTCAATTTTATTTCAGATTTCCTCCCCCCTACCTTTGAAATGCTCACCCAAGAAGGGAATTAATATTTGTATTTACATTCATTCATTCATTCAATAAGGGTTTAGAAGAGAATAGCAGACATACACCTTACACCGGCATTAGTTGGCTATTTACCTAGACTCCTTGTGACCCCAAGCATGTTAGGTTAAAGCCGGAGCCAGTACATTCCTTTGGATGTGAATTTCTCATTGTCTGCCTGCTTGCTCTCTTGTAATGCCTTACACTCAATCTTTCCACTCTATGAGTGGGAAGGGGGAAAACCAAACAGGTATAGACAAGATTGCTTAAAATTGGTAAAGGCCTGACAGCCCTTTAAAATTGATCAGGTCAAGAAACAGACACTACAGAGATTATTTTATTGTTATAGGGTATAGTAGAAGCATCTTGAATGTTTATTGTCGGGTATCTTGAAAGTTTCTCTTTTATGCTGAACAAAATCATGTTAGTTTATACCTTGTTCATGCTTCCTTTTATCTCTGAACTGTTTAATTCCTTGTCTAGGTTCTGCTGTAATGACTGGTTCCCTCCTTATCAGCCCTCTTATACCTTCTCCAAAGTTACCATTAAATTTCTTTATAAGAACTGACTCTTCCAGAAGTTTTTTTTTTTTTGGAAAGAATTTTATTAATTTTTAAAAAACAAATATATACAAACAAAACACAAAACATAAACAACATAAAACATCTTTTTGGAAAGCAGTTTGATCCCAGATTACGTCTTTTCATACAGACATAAATTCAAGTTCATGCTTACTTTTATATAGCATTCCATATCTTATTTACCATTTTACATTTTCTATATAGCTTTTCACTCTCTTAATTCTATTTTATTTATTTCATCTAAATTTAAGTCATTACACTTATATCCTTTGTCCGTCCTGTTTCAGCTGTCTATTATCTTTTCTCATAAACACAAAATTTCTTCTGTAATAACTGATTGGAGTATGACGCCTTTTTATATCTTTCCCCTAAGTTTAACACTTAAAATAATACATAATTTTCATTCAGATTCTGCGTAGTACATTCTAAAGCTACACTCAATATTTTAAAATAGGGAAAAAATTTAAATATATAATATAATTGAAACAACAATCTATAGCAATTGAAATTATATCGTTAAAATTGATATTCATTTAAGTCTTAAACATTTTACACATTCCTTTCCAAATAAGTATCATGCTTCTATGGGAACACTTATAGATTTTGCTTAGTTACTTCCCCCCCATTTCACTTATAATTTAAAATATTATGTAATGACAATGTTCCCATTCCTTTTTAGTTCAATTCTCTCATATTTCATTTCATTTATTTTATTCAAAAAAAAAATTCACGAAATTACATTAAATATTTTATCCCATTTTATAATAATATGTTGTTCCAATTTTCTAACATTATTTCAAATACAAATCCAACAATACAGTCTTATGCACCTTTGCAGAATCTCTTTTTCTTGTTATATTTTTACCCATTATCTCTAAATAAATCCTGTTTCTTTACATCTTGTTTCAAACCTTTATAGCTTCACTTCCCTTCTTTCCTCCCTTGCTTCTCCACTCTATCCTTTTTACCCCTTTGTCTCTTAATCTCCATCCTTTTCTGTATTCCTCTTTTCTGTTGCTTTCTGACATTGTGTCCACTTTTCACTTTATTTTTCCCTTTTTTGGTTGTTTTTTTTAAGTCTTAAATTCTCCATTCTCTTTCCCCCCTTTCCCCTTTCTTCCCCAGATAAAGTTGCTTGTTCATTAAAGATGGCTTCTTCGTAATTCCAATCTTCTTGTTCTTGTAGTTTCTCATACGTAGAAATTGCCATTTCTAAAAAATGAAAAACGGAGCCAAAAGAGCCCTTCCCTTCTTGTTCCTCTTCTTTATATTTTATAAATTCCATTTTCAGTTCATCCACAAGTAATGCCATTGTAAAAAAAATTTTAAACAACCCAAATGATTTTAATCATTCAAATAAGAATTTCCAAAGGTCCCAAAGTCACCAAGCAATCCAAATACACACAGTCTATTTCATTTAACACTTTCTTCTTTTTTTCACTTTCTCTTCCTGGGGTTGTAATTCAGTTACAAAGTTCCAGTTAAAATGTATCTTTTAGAAGTCTTGTTATGATTTTGTTCTAGTCTTTTAAATTCCAAGCAATCTCCTCCAGCCAAATCTTACTCTTAATTCTTATCCTCTCCCTTCCCACTTACAGCATAAAAAAAAGTTTTTTTCCAGTGTTCAGAAATCTTTATTGCCCCCTTGGCTTTAATTTTCCAGTTTGATTACCTGCTGATGCCAAAGCGGATTTTTCCAATTTCTCATTCATCTGCTGTCACCCTAAGGAAGGAGTGTGAGAAAAAACAAACTTTCCCTTTTCACTTTCATTCGCTGCTTCCAGATCTTCTTAGGGAACGATATATCTTTTTCCAAAATTTAAATTCCAGGGTATCTTGGATGTTGCTTCTCATCCCGGTTAGCCAAAACTTTCACTTCTCAGCTTCTTCCTGCACATTCTTTTCTGGATGAAAGCTTCTTTGTGACGGCCATTTCTGACTGCCACTCTACCGTTTTCGGAAAAGGGAGTTAAACCAGCTGAGAAGGGGGGTGCGACTCCCTCCAACCCCTGTTAGGTCTCCTCTGACTTCAGCTACCTCTACGGGGTAGCTATAGCCCCGAAGCTGGTTGGCTCAGGGCACTCTAGCGGTGAGCGCAGCAGAAACCGCGCATGATCGCGGATTCCTGCCACCGCCGCGCCTTGCAAACCGGAAGTCTCAAGCTCTTCCAGAAGGTTTTAAAGATTGATTGATTGAATGAATGAATGCTTTGTACCATGAAAGTATTTTATTTAATATACTTATTATAATTACTTTATTTTATTATCTATAAATGGTGGGAGTCTATTAATGGATTGATTCTGCTCCCTTTCTTTTCATCTTTGTCAATTTTAACTAATTTAATGTAACTATTTAGTGTTTTAATTTTTTTTTTAATGATTGTAAGCGATAAAAGATGGATGGCATATAAGTTGAATAAATAAATAAACGGACTGAAGTGGTGATAATGCCATAAACAAACCAAATAAAATATGACCTGAGTCCACATTTTCTACACTATTAGGGTTAAGACATCCCCTCCTTTTCTTAAAAACTTTTAAAAATTAAACTATGTACTCAAATAGTCTTGTCACCCTATCAGTGAAACTGGTTTTAAGAACAAATTCAGAGCCTAGTTTTCAGGACTTTGCAGCAATCTTCTTAGAGATTTCACACTGGATCCTAGTTATGCTTTCCCAATGTTGTCTCCCATTTCAGCAATTTTCTGTTTGAAAGTTTATGCAGAAGAGTGACCAAAATGCCTACAATAAATTATTTTATGCATTGTGTCTTTAAAAGAAAGCAAGATATTGCATTCCTTTTTGAACCACTGATAACAAAACTGAAATACTTTCCTCACCTCGGGTTATCTTTTCCTTCTCTCAATTGCAGATAGTGAAATTATTCCTCCTGATTGCCTCCGTCCAAGATCCTTCACAGCTATCCGCCGATCCTCATTGCGCAGAGACACTGAGGATACCCGTCTATCTGTCAGCCTTTGTGATCTCAACTTACAGGAGGATAATTTCCAAGTCATGACTGCCATGTGTCCTATTCCACAGAATTCCCTCAACTCTCAGCATTCCCACCTCCTCCCATCTCAACTTGAAAACGATCTCCGCTTCCATCAGCTCAGGGGAGCCCATATTAAAATTCTGGATGACCAGACTGTGGCCCGTCTGGACCATGCTCGAGATGAGAGAACTTTGGTTTTTACCAGCAGGTCACTTAGAATCAATGAGACTATATTTGTCAAAATAAATAAATCCAACACTTCGCGTACTGGGACACTGTCATATGGGGTAACCACTTGTGATCCTAGCACCCTGAGACCCAGTGACCTTCCTTATAACCCAGAGTCTTTAGTTGATCGAAAAGAGTTCTGGGCAGTCTGTAGAGTGCTGGTGCCTCTCCAGAGTGGAGACATCTTGGGATTCATGGTGAATTCAGAAGGAGAATTACACTTGAGTCACAATGGAACAAGTGCAGGCATGCAAGTATGCGTGGATTGTTCCCAACCATTATGGATGTTCTTTGGTTTACATGGAGCAGTGATGCAAATTCGTGTCCTGGGTATGTTTGTCTCTTCTTATATGCATGCTGTTATTTTGTCAGTTAATTAAATGACAGATAGCACTAAAATACTGTATTGCAGGGGCATCAAACTCATGGCATCATGACGTCGGCACATAAAGTATGCAACTTTTCTTCACTAAACTGCCCATGAGCATGGCCAGTGCGTGACTCATCCAGCACATTGGCCTAGAATTTGACAGCCCTGCTGAACTGTGTAGCAAAGAAAAAGTTCTTTAGATTATGAGATCTGTTAGAATGAGAAGACTGAAAAGGCATATTTGTTTTCCAGTCCCATCAACTTCAGCCAAATCTGAGCTTTGAAGCAGCAGATGGAGAAGATACTAATTATTTATTCTAACATCAAAATAACTTTTCAATCTTTCTTTTCCAATGCCAATAAAATCTACTAAAAATAGCTTGATAAAGTCCCCAATTTACATACAAGTGATAAGGAATAAGACTTAAGGAAATAATTTTTATGACTTATGACAGTAGTTTCTTTGCATTGTACTGAGTTTGTGATGAATTCTATTGCACTTTCTCAACTTTCCAAATGTATCTACAGATCTAAGCAGGAATATAATGACTATGGATTTTTGATACTTGTACAATAATTGGCCCAGAAACCAAATTTAATCTAATTCTTATGTTCAAGGTTGACTCAGCCTTCCATCCTTCTGAGGTGGGTAAAATGAGAACCCAGATTGTTGGGGGCAATATGCTGACTCTGTAAACTGCTTACAGAGGGCTGGAAAGCTCTGTGAAGTGGTATATAAGTCTAAGTGCTATTGCTATAGCCGTAGCCCTACAATATTCCTTCATCTGTAACTGTAATCATAATAATATATAAGAAACATATTTTCTATAGTTTAATATAGTTTCCTATAGTGTAATTGAAGTGAGTAATTTTTTTTCAAATGGGGTTGGCTTTTCAAAAATATATTTTCATCTTGCACAGAGGATACAAATTGGGACAATGGCTTAAAATATAGATTTTGATTATTCTTTACTTCTTCTTCTTCTTTTTTTTTTTTTTACAAATATGCCATCTGGTAAAGGTTGTGGACCACAGAAAAAGGATTGCAGTAGTGCATAGTATACATGAAGTCTGCTTTGTCCTCCCTTGGAAATATACATAGCAAGAAGACATACAAGAAGACAAAACCCAGGATATGTGCTCCAGAGCAGGGGTCTCCAACCTTGACAACTTTAAAACTTGTAGACTTTAACTCCCAGAGTTCCTCAGCCAGTAAAGCTGGCTGAGGAACTCTGGGAGTTGAAGCCACAAGTCTTAAAGTTGCCAAGGTTGGAGACCCCTGCTCCAGGTACTGAGGAATTGGAAGAGTTAAGAAAGGGAATAGACCATGAAAGGCTGGTGCTCAGCTGCACAAGGGTGGAACTTTTTGTTTGTGTCAGTTGATTTTTTCTAAAAGGATTCTGTAGACTTCAAACAACATATTAGACCTATTGCAGAGCCTCTCCTGCTAAGCACATATATCAGCTCTTCTGCTTACATAGTGTAGCTGGAGGATCTCTTTGCTTTCAGTTGTTCGACAGTCACAGGAATGTTGCTATGCTTATCACTGAAACAGCCACATTTCTTTTAAAATCCCTCTTTCAAATAGTAACAGGCTCTTTTAGATAGCAGAATAGAATTACTCCATCACAAGGAGAGTTTAGCCGATACAAAACTTGAAATGTTTTTAATGAATCTCTTTATCTCACATTTTTTTCCAGATGCTTTCCCCAGGTTCGAGAGCAATCTTTTTAATTTGGCATTATGGAAAAATGGATTTGTTAAAGAGACAGAAATTTAGTAGATCCATCTTTTCAGGCAATCCAAATGGATTTGTGGAAATCAATTTCGAAGTAGTTTTCATAGAATAGGATTCTGGCATACATAATCTGTTTTTGGTATATCTTAGAAAGAAATTAGCCAGATGTGTGAAATACTGACTGACTCCCACTCATCAGGTTCATGTTGCTCTTTTTCTTTGCATGTTAGTCATATATTAGTAATGATAATTTGAAGATACAGAAATTTCTAATAAATTATAATCTTCATTACAGTGTACTAAATTTGTCTTCTGTGGCAGCATCATTTAAAGTACTGTAAATTTGAAGTCTCTTTGTTCTTGTGACAGTGCAACTTTCCTTTGCAGAACCCATCTATCTTCTGAAAAAGCTTAGAAATTTCTTGTTCTGCACTGTATTTTTTTTATTTGTTAAGGTTTTTATTTGCAAATCATACCAACTTGCTTTAATCTGGAATAAACATTTATATTGTTAATAGAAAGTAAGAAGCAAAATAAAGCTGGTTCAAACTGAAGTTCATTTTAAAATGTGTATTCAGAAATGCATTTGAGCATAACATTTGAACATCATAAATGATGGGTTTGAAATTTATTTTATTGCAGAATCTGACCTTGAGATTCCCAAGTTACCTTTTTTGAGATTTTTGAGGGTAACATGATTCATAACTTCTTCCTTGAATGAAGTTTTCACGTGGTTATTCATTTCTCCCTTGATGCTATCTGTAGTTTCAAGAAAATAGATATAATCCAACTGTAGTTTTAAGCAATGAGCTGCATGTAATAACTGGTTGTCTTGGATAAACCTATCCATTGCAAGGGCAATCTTGATTAGTTGGAATCAGAAACATTCCTACCAGAGGGTGCTATGATTCCAGAAGTACTACGTATCAAGTCTGAATGAGAGTCTATTTTCTACTCCCAATTCTTTTTTAATTATTATCTTCAGTTGGATAGGAACCATAATATTGTTGTGAAGCAAAACTCAGAGTCAAGTAGATGGCATGAAGATTTTACTTCCATAAAATGTCAGTACAGCAGATACAGATTAGATAGTTGGTTGAAGGCAGTTTGTAACAGCCACCTCTGGGAGCCCTGAAAAGCTTCTGTAAATAGTTAAACCCTGTTCCAGACCAGCTTTTAACGCTTGATCCAAGTATTTATGTGAACGGCAGTTGTTGAAAGACCCCTATATATTTATCCCATCCATGGAGAGGAAAGAAATACAGGGGATCCTCCTCTTCCCTTCCCACCATCAGCTCACAGGGATATGAGTGGTGTAGACCTGATAGCCGGTGAAATATTATTAAAGATGATAATAAAAATGGTAAGTTAAAAGTGCAGAAATTTTCAACCAGTATATGAAATTTAACTGATGTACCTCTGTGAGAGTAGAAGTGAATAACTTTCAGAATCAGAATAATGAAATAGCCTTGGATGAAACAGAATGTTACTAATTAGTGAACTTGTTGCCTTAGTGTTCCTGACATCTTATGCTTGTATAGAATAAATTGGATACAGGGTGATTTATCATCTTTCTGAATTTATTTGTAACTGGCAGGACATATATGTTTCTTCCATGAATACCAAAGTCGGTTGGTTTTTCTTTTGCTTTCTTACAAGAGTGACAGAATAGACTAAACTGTTTAATAACTGCCAAGTTTGTACTTCTAGTGAAGTGTGCAATACAATAATACATTTTTATTATGTTTACATTTCTACTTTGTTCATCTATCTCCTCTACAAAAAAATCATTCTTTGTGTACTTGTGAAATCAAGGATTTTTGAAACTGCACTCAAACTGCCATTACATTGATGTATTGGGACTGCAATTCCTAGAACTCCCAGACAATGTGTACCTCAGCCAAATTGGAAAATTACAGCACTGCCATGCCTGATGCATTTTTTTTGAAGTAGATCCCTTTAAGTTGTTTGTGACACTCCAGAGATTTTAATCCATCCTCTACATTATGGGAAAAACTTATTATGGGATAAGCTTTAATTGTTTACAATCCACCATTACTTTGAGGACCACAGATCATTCATAAATGGTTAGTAGATGTGAAATCAATGAAACAAAATATTCTTATCATAAGCTTATAAATATCAGAACATCAAAACTGGGTTTTCATCAAAAGGGCTCCAGATATCCAGAACACCAAGAGATGGTGCAAGAAGGCACAGAAAATTGTAACTAGTGGTCTATAATTTTCTAGTCAGGATGTGGTGGGCTTATTCTTTTGAACAAAATTCATAATGAGGCATCTTTTAAAGGCTTTTCCTATTCCCCTGCATTTGGTTTTTTTGGGGAGGGTGGGTAGAAGAGAAGGGTTTTTTAAAAATATGGCTTGCTCAGGAGCCTCTATATTAGTCTGCAGAATTATCCCAGTGTGATATTAGTAATTAAAACAGTGGATTCAAGTGGAATTATCCTTTTAATTTCTAAAAATATCTGATTCATTGGAATTGTTGTGGAAAATTAAATAAGGATTTGTTAAATGAGATGTTTATTAAATGAGATATTATCTCATTTAGGCCAAACATGATTGGAAGGCTTTTGGTTACATATTTTTGGTTGAACATTTGTAGCTGCCTGTTTAGTCTTTCTCTTTGTTGTGTGTATATTAACTGTGATGAAGTCTGTCCCTTGCTATGATGTTTACAGTATACAGTTTAATTCTTTTCAACTGAACATATTGTGAGATAGGGAGGCAAGGATAGGGAGGATGTGTGGCAGGTCCAGAACATTTGGATAACACTTGCTGGAGGGAACTAAGCCTTGTTTATACAAGACTGTGAATAGGACTGCAACAAACCATACCCTGATGCTGATAGAGATAGAAGAGAAGTTGCTTAGAAAGAGTAAGGAAACTATTATGTTGGGAATTATTCTGAGCTGAGCATACTGTTCCCATGTTGTAAGAATCTCCAGGATAAGTTAGTATGGCTAGAATAACTTCACAGTTCATTTGCAATAGCAGAAAAATAAGCATTACCTGGCAGTATCTTAGACTTTAAATGCTTGATGTGTGACAATATCTGCAGAAAATTAGGAGTTGAGATCATTATTTCCCTTCTGCATTAGACACTATGAGGTTAACACAATTGATGTCTGTGTGCAACCCATTCTTCTACTTTAAACTTATGTGCAAACAATAATGTGCTTGTTCAATAAACCAGGTTTAAACACTAACCACTGTATCATATGTTAATTGGAATTGCTTCAGGAAGTTGACATAATAACATATTTCACATAAACCTTTGGTTGAAAACTTATATATTTGGGGTGGGATTTTCTGGCTCATTTTGAAATTTCCAAACTTGTTCCATTATTGGAATGGCTTTTGGTAAGTGCAAGTTTAGCTTGAAAGAAAGCAAGATTTCTTGCATGTAAGTTAACATAAACAATATTGTATGTTGTCATTCAACTTATGTTGTTTTTTAATTGTAGTAGTTTTCATCATTTCAGTGCAAAAATATATTTATTATTATGTCATGAAACTTGGTTCAAAAATTTGCCTAACAAATGATTAGTTAATAGTTCTCCATAATGGATTTGTGTTGGAAGGAGAGGAATTTAATCCTTTTTTTCCAGCACAGTCTTCCTTTCTACATCTGCTGTCTGCAATGGGAAAGTGAAGCCGGAATGGCACAGTATGTGGCGTTCACAAACTTGTTGGCATCAAATTTTTGTAATCCAAATATGACAGGCCTCAGTGTACTCCCAGGACAAGGGCCTTTCCCACTGTTGGAATAATCTCTGCCCATCTGAGTTTGGCAGAAAACTGTACTAATCTCTGTGTCTCTATTGCTGATCTGTCTCTTACCTCTTTTCAAGTCACCATCAATAAGTCACCTGACTTTTCTCTGGGAGAAACAAGTCTTTTTTATTATATAAAATATAAAATATAAAAAAGAGAGAAGAAAATAAGAAGTTAAGGGCAGGAAAGGGAATGGGAAAAGGGAGTGTGGAATAGAAGGGGGTAGAGAAAAAGAAAGAAAAAGGGGAATTAACTTCCAGCTCTTCCTAACTCAGTACAAGATAAACACACGCTCCAGCTTCAATTTTTTGCTTTTATACATTAATATACCTGACTTTTCTCAAAGGGGAAAGGGTAGCAAAGTCAGATTTTATACATGTGGAAGTTTTGTTTGGATCTTGTTGGAATATATCTGAGAGTGCTACTTTAAGGTCAGTATAGTTAAAGATTACTTTAATGTGCCTTATTCATGGACTTATCCAGTCTTTAAAAATTATAGCCATGTTGACAGTAAATGCTATCTATCAAGCCATGTTGGGCAAGTTCTTTCTTTTCAATTGGGACAGTGCAAGGTTCAGGGAATATATAATCTAGAACAGGGGTCACCAAGCTTTTGGACCTCAGGGACCATCAAACTCATAACTTTAAATCCGCGGACCACTAATATGAATTTTGACTGACGGTGGCTTGCTGACATTGGTGGGAAAGTCAGGCCCATATTCCAGAGCTGCAGTAGCCACAGGACTGGCCTTTTGGTCATCCTGGAGCAACTGCTCCTCCACCCAGATGCACTGGCCTGCTATGGACTGGAGGAGGAGCTGCTCTGTGATGACCAGTTGAATTGTGAACCTTTGTCTGACTTGCAGAGTCAAAAACTAGAAGTAAGTTAGAACATACAGTAGAATAGTAGGATTGGAAGAGACTTTGGAGATCTTCTAGTCAAGCAGGAGACCCTTTACAATTCTGGACAAATGGTCTCTTCATGAAAACTTCCCAGTTCCTTTTTAACTTAACATATTTCTTTTCCATATTGTTCATTTTACTGATGGGTTATTTGTTCACTATTGAATTGCTGAAGCGTTTCTTGTCTTTTATCCAGCTATCTTTTAACCCAGTTGAAAAGTATTAAAAAGGCTTTATTACTTACATACCTGAAAAACCTGTTTCAGTATGTGTTCATTTTACACTATTTGGGAATTGAGGTGAAATCTTTCTGCCTCAAATGACAAATGGAATAGTATACTATGGAACCTGTTCAACAACCCAATAATGTAGGTCGTTCAGGGAACATAAAATAGTATGATAATGTAAGAAACAAATCTGCAAGGCTTTACACAGGTGATATTCTGTGTGTCAGGCTAATGTTATAGTACTGTGTGTCTAGATCCAGCAAACAGTATTGAATTAAACGTAAGAAAATGCAAGAAATGATTGGTTTCTGTATTGCATGCAAAAGTTATAACTTGTATATTTAAATATAATTTGACTTTATATAGAGAGGAAATTTATATAGAGAGGAAATGTGATACTCACATTTAGTATCATTTTAGGCTTTTCATGAGTTTGAATTGTATTTTAATTCATATTGTTTTAGACTTTGAATGACAATCTCACTGTTGCCTTCTTCGCATTTTTTCATTTTATTGTTTTCATTCAAATTGTGCATTTTAATATGCTTTTCTGTATACAGTGCTAGACAGGTATTATTCTGGGGTGGTTTAAAAAAATAATAAATTCTCTCTCCTTCTTCTCTCCCCCACCCCAACTCTGACACACTTATATCATCCACAATGTTTGAGGGCTCAGTTTGACTTTGAAACAGTCACTGTTTCTGAGTATAATACACCACTGGGCCTCAGTGTTATGGGTTTAAATGAGTGGGAAATCCACAAGTAAACTTTAAACTCTTCATGAAAAAATGGAACATGAACACGACATGCCTTAAGCCCATGTCCCACTGCACCAACGGATGCAAAGAGGATGTAAAATGGACAAAAAAGCTTGCCATCCGTTTGAAAACGCGATGCATCTGTTGTGTATTCACTACGTATGTGTTTCATACGCTCTATCCGTCAAACATCTGTCTACTGCTATTTCATCCGCTCAAAAAGTTTTGAGCTGAACAAAACTTTTTGAGCGGATGAACTTTCTGCCACGTACGATGTACATCTGCGACCCATACAGGCAACAAACGTTCTACGTCCGTTGTCATCAGTTACACGTCCGCTGTATCCTCTCAGCATCCTCTGGCCATCCCCTCAACTCACATCCACTGCAGCTGAAAGCGGAAAGAGGGAGGAAGTGAAAGGTACATGGAACGTCCACACAGCGTTAGTAGCATGGAAATAGAAAGGATGTAAGCGGATGCATCTCATATATAAAGCATTAAAACGGACAAAACGTTTGTATACGGGACGTATCTCGGATATTTAGGATGTCTGGAGTATGCCTAGAGTATGTGGCAGGACACCTAGCAGAAAACCGATATTTCCTATAAAAAGGGAGAGGAAATCACCTGGATCTCACTATCAGTCCAGCAGCCATGGTGTACAGACCTCTTCACCCTTGGTGTACAGACCTCTTCTTCCACATCATCCACTGATCTCCACCATGGATCATCAAACACTCCTTATGGTTGCTGCTATCATTCAACACCAGAACCAAGCCCTCTTCAGACTGTTTCACCTTTTCTACGCAAGGAGAAGAAGGAGACGTCCAAGAGCTGTGTGGGTCCGACGATGGATCGGGAGAAGAGTGGAATTTGTACTGTATGACAAGCTGATGGTGGAGCTGAGGAACGAAGACACTCATGCATTCCAGCACTTCATGAGGATGCCACCAGCCATGTTTGATGAAGTTGTAGAGCATCTGAGACCAAGGTTGACCAAGCCGAGCACCAACTTCCATCCCAGCCTGGACCCTGGACTGAAGGTAGCACTGACTCTGTGCCACCTGGCCTCTGGAACCAAATACAGAAACATGCAGTATGCCTGGAGGGTGCCACACAACACCATCAGCAAAGTAGTCAGAGAAGTGGTGCAGGCCATCATTGAAGAATACGTGGAGGAGCTCCTCCAGTGCCCCACCACTGAAGAAGGCTGGAGAAAAGTTGCAGAACAGTGGTATCAGAGGTGGAACTTTCCCCACACCGTTGGAACCATAGATGGGAAGCACGTGGCCTGCAAAGCTCCAGCCAACTCAGGGTCCTCTTATCACAACTACAAGGGCTTCTTCAGTATCATCCTCTTTGCCATGGTTGATGCTGACCACAAGTTCATGTACATCGATGCTTCAGGCAACGGGTCAGCTTCAGATAGCCAGGTATACAATGCCAGTGACCTCAAGGATGGGCTGGAACGCAACCTCATCATGAGTTTTCCAGATCCAGATCCCCTACCCAATGACACACAAGATGTGCCCTACTTCATCGTGGGTGATGACGCCTTCTCCCTCAGAACCTATCTCATGAAGCCCTACAGTTCCAGATACCTCACCTGTGAAGAGAAGATCTTCAACTACAGGCTGTCCAGGGCAAGACGGGTGGTGGAGAATGCCTTTGGCATCCTGGACAACAGGTTCCAGGTACTTCTCACCATCATGCAGCATCACCCAGGGACTGTGAGGAGCATCGTGGAAGCTTGCTGCATTCTGCACAATCTCATGCGCACCCACTACCCAGTTTTGCAGAACAGGCTTGTGGACCATCAACAAGGGAATGGGGACATGGAGCCTGGTGAATGGAGGCAAGGACGAAACCTGATAGACACTGAGGATGTACAAGGCCCCAACAGAGCTTCACGTGAAAGGAAGAAGCAGCGCAACCTCCTGAAACACTGGTGCAACTTCCCAGCTGGAGCAGTGTAGTGGCAAGACAGGATGGTAGATGCTTAATGGATGCTTCTTTGAGCCTGTCTCATAACATTGATGAGATTGTGCCATGTATGTTGAGTGGTCCTACAATGAATAGGGCATTAATAAAGAGCTTTGTTTATTTTGAAATGTGTTGATCAATGAATAAATTGTTATTAATAAAAAAGGGCACTGGAGGTTTATCAATCCCACAGCTATCTTTACCCATCCCACAACTATTCTTACCTATCTCACAGCTATCCTTACCTATCCCACAACTATCCTTCACCATCCCACAACTATCCTTACCTATCCCACAACGATCCTTACCTATCCCACAAGCATGCAAAGGCTTAACCCTTTTTTCAAAGTTTTCACCAACACTTTGTTAAGTAAATAAAATGAACCAAGTGTGTGAAGCAAAGATAACCTTTATTAACAACTGTCTTAAGTAAACTTTATGATTGTATTAAAAAAGCAAAATGAACCAAGTAAAGTGTCTTTAAGTAAAGATAAAGTGAACAGGTAACAACTCAGTCTCTGGCACTATTCTCAGTCACTCTGAGGCATGTCCATGGTCTCAGCTGTCGAGCAGCCAGGGACTGTGGAGGTGGCTGTGGCTGGAGTGCTGGTCTGAGGCACCATTGAGTTGCTTGGCCCCAAGAGTACAACAGGGGATGGTGTGTTCAAGAAGCTCTCAGAGAGCTGACTCAGTCCCGTGAGGTTGAGAGGCCCTTCATCAAGTACCTGGGATGTCAGGCACAGTACTGATGACAGATTTTCTGTTGAGGGGCTTGGCTGTGGGGTGGAGGAAGGAGGAGTGTAGTTGGACTGTCTGGTCTGCAGCTGGGTGAGGTGAGGCGTCTGTGGCGTGTGATGTACCTGGGCCTGGACTGGGAAGGGCTGCCTCTGCTGTGGGAAGTCCTGGTACTCGTAGCCTTGGTAGGTGAGGGGCTGTTGAAAGCCGTGGAAGGGCTGTGACATCTCCTGGGGTGGAGGGGCAGTCCTGGACTGGGTCAGAGCAAGTTCAGCTGGGCCTGGAGGGTGGTGCAGCAGTGCTGTGATCTTCTTCATCACCTGGTACTGGGCCTCAGGCAGGTCCATGAGGGTCTGGCTCACGTACGTGATGAAGGGCTTGTGGTTCGAGGATGGTATATCGATGGGGACCAGCTGAGAGAGATCTCTGCTGGTTTTGATTGTGTCCCTGACCTCCAGCAGGACAGTGTGGCTCTGGCCCTCCAGTCTGCCTCTCTGCGTGCTTTCTATGGAGATGGATCTGGGGGTGGGGGTGGGTTGGTCTCTGGCTGCTTCTTCTTCTTGCTCCATTTGAGACAGGGGATCCTCCACGTTCTCTGGCATGGGGAGTACAGCTGTCAGGGGGGTCTCTGCTGTGGGGCCCTCCAAAGACACCTGCCTGGACACGGTATCTGTCTCCTGGCTAGAAGAGGAGTGGCTATCTGTGGGCTGTCTGAGGGAGAGTGTTGACAGAGGGGCTGCTCCTCGGTGGCGGACCTCACCCTCTAGGAAGCTGCACTTGGCCATGACGTACATCTCCCAGTCAGTGAGCTTGACAGCGGCCTGGCCAGATTTCTTCAGGTGCAGCTTGCCATACCAGATGTGCATGTGCTTCCACCATCCCAGGAGTACATCTGCAGTGTAGCCCAGGCTCTCTGCCTTGTCTCTCCACGCTGCCTGCTTCTTCTCCCTCAGCCATTCCAGCACCTCCTCCTAATGGTCCTCAGAAATGGAGTACTGTTTCCTCTCTCCCTTCTCCTTGCCTTGCTTCTTCCTCCCTCTGGCAGGGGCTTCAGGGCCTTCAACAGCAGGGCTTTGAGGGCCTTGGGGCTGGTCCACCACAGCAGCAGCACCAGGAGAAGCAGCTCCAGCACCCGCAGCAGGAGAAGCACCAGCAGCACCAGTAGCACCAGCAGCACCAGCAGGAGAAGCACCAGCAGAACCAGCAGCACCACCAGCACCAGCGGCAGGAGAACCCCCGCAGCAGCAGCACCACCACCACCAGCAGAAGCAGAAGCAGCAGCAGCTTCAGAGTCAGCACCAGGGTGTGGGATGGTGGTTCTGTCCTTCCTGCCAGGGCTGGCAGGAGTAGGCACAGGCTTTCTCTTCTTCCCTGACTGACGAACCATGGTGTTCTTTCAAGATGTCTCTGGCAGCAGGTCTTTCCTCTGAATGGTGACTGCTTACAAACTACATTCTTTTATGTCCGCGGAGCTGACGCAATTCATCCTCCCCGCATGCGCAGTGAACGCTTTGCATCCGCTATGCATCCGCTATGCATCCGCTATGCATCCTATAGGCGTCCGTGATGCATCCGCGTCATCCGCTATTCTCCCCCAGAAGCCCTGCAGATGTATCATCTGCTTCCATCCGCTTCCATCCGCAAGGCTTCCTACGAACATCCGCTTACCATCCTCGCTACGTACTACCCCCGTCCGTTCCTTTCCGTTGTTTTCTGTTCTGTTTATGCAAATTTTTGCCACTTTTGAGAGCGGATAACAACGGATGGAGCCACCCCCGAAATTTTGCTCATCCGCTGTGTCCTTTTTGCATACGTTTTGCATCCGTCGGCCAGTGTGACCTAGCCTTTAGGCAGAAAACATTCCGATTGACTGTCAGGGGATCTTTGATTGGAGATTTAACAGACTGAATTTGAAAGTTTAATACGCTAACCATATGCTTTACATTGATGAATAACATTTTGCCATTTGTCATTGTTTATTAAATGTTAGGATGTGAAAGTAGCTAAAGGTTATGTAAATAAGCTATGTAAACAGAAATAAGGCGATATAGACCAAAAGGACTATAAAATCTAGAACAAATAAATGCAGATATTGGGAACTGTTTTCTTTCTTGTTATCTTTTTCTCTTGTGTGTATGTGTGGACACACCCACCCATCTATTTCTGTTCTCACTGCACGCACCAGGCTTTTCGTATACTCTATTAATTTCCTGTGATACTCTTTAATCAAAGCAGAAGGCAAATAGCAAGAGCAGAGATGAGAAGGGAATAAACTGTCTACCTGACTTCCATACACTGTATATGTTCTCTGCTTTCAGAATAATCAGACCAGTGTTTTGGAACCACATATGTGTCCTAAACCCAGGATTGTTTCATATCAATTGCATCAATTCATTTCTTACTTATTCCTAAGAACTTCCCAAATTCCCTGCTTTTATTATTAAAAAGGTCACAATTTTTGCTGTTTTATCTGCTCCACAACTCTGTGGGATAAACTAGGCTGTAGCACTATGACTGGCTCAAAGTAAATAAACAAACTTTGCAGTACAATGAGGATGAGAACACACATGTTCCAATTACAGCATAATAGGACTATTTGATCTGCTAAATCATATTACTTTCTTTCACAGGTTCTACACTTATGGCTGAACACCTGGGGCCATCAGCACCAAGCTCACCCACCTCATCTCCCAATTCATCTTCCATTCTTTGCAATGAGGTTTCTGATCCAGTCCTATGTATATCTAGTTCTGGCCCATTTGGTAGCTCAATCAATGGTGAGTATTTCTCCCACAGCACCAGGTTCCATGCCTTCCAGTTCTGAATATTTCTTGTCATGTAGGATTGAAAATCTATCTTCTTTTTTCTCTGTGATCACTCACAATGCACAAGGAGCAGGAGTTAGATTCTTGATCCATCAAAAAGAACAAAGAACTCAACATTTAAATGCACAATATTTTAAGAAAAGGAAAAATTCAAAATGTATGCGGTAGCAATCTGGAATTACCAAGGAGCATCATCTGTGGAGGCACAGGCACAGTTCAATGACTTTTGGTGCCATTAAACATTTTGGGTAACAACTTCCTTCATCCTATGCCTCTGATTTAAATGGGGTTGCTAAGAAATAAGGCCAAAGCTGAAACAGGATGACACCCAGGTTAGCTTAATCCTGTGAAAGATTGCGCACAAATATAAACAGAATGCTTTTGGAAAAAGTGTAGTTCCACTAAATAGAGTGGGAATCCTTTCCCATGATTTCCTCTCAAACATTTATGCCACAAAACAGTACTTTTATATTAAAGATATTCATATGACAGTTTTGCTAATGGATCAAAAAAAAAGGATCCTGAAGTTAAATTGGACTTAGAGACTATTTTTTTTGGTCTTTTAATGATCCTGTAATCCCTTGTGGGATGAAGTCGAGGCAACTGAATGGAGCTCAGTGTTTACTGGCTGGATGCCCTTCCTATCGCCAATGTGGAGTTTGCAGCAGATGCAGAGGTGGTATTCAGCAGATTCTGACCAGTTCTGGAGAACCGGTAGCAGAAATTTTGAGTAGTTCGGAGAACCGGCAAATCCCACCTCTGACTGGAGATTTTACAGTATCCTTCCCCTGCCACGCCCATCAAGCCATACCCACAGAATTGGTAGTAAAAAAATTTGAATCCTACCACTGAGCAGATGTATTCTCATTTTGGCCAGAGAAACAAATATCTGCCTTCACCAAGGATTGCACCCACAGCCTCCTGATTGTGAGGCAAGAGCTCCATCTCTAGGCCACTGTCCCATTCTCTTTAGACACTAAATATTTCTGTTAATAATAAATCGGTAGCAAAGCAAAGGAAAAGTTATCTCATGATATATTTTGATAGTAAGAATAACATATGGTAAGCACTCAAAGCCCTTTCATATACCAGAATTCAGAATACAGTAAACCTGACAGGAAAAGTGATTGTAGAAAAAACATGGACCACAAAGTTATAAAAAACCAAAAAGTTATAAAAACAATATATATATGAAGCCTGCATGTTGTTTCTGTAATGATATAAGTCATCTAAGAGATTGTATGTAGCTCTGTAGTATTTTTATCTCTGTAGATATGTAGCTCTGTAGTATTTTAGAAATAACACACAACAAACATATATAAAGAGAATTTAACACTTCTTTTTATTCAAATGTTCAACTAAACTACCTAGTTTAGTATTTGTCTATTGATGCTCATTAGATGATGCTTTTTGGAAGTTTTGTAAAAATATGGTCATAATCACTATATTTGAACCTTTGGCCTAGCAATTCTAGGCAAGGGCAACTGTAAAGCTGATTACAGTTTAAAATTTAAAAAGTAAAAATGTTTCTTATTTTGCAGGTACAGCTCCAAGCTCTCCAATCAGTATGCCAGAATCCCCTCTTTCCTCTTCCATCTCAGGATCTTGGAATGATGAGTGTACTATCTGCTATGAGAATATGGTGGACACTGTGATTTACTCCTGTGGACATATGTGCCTGTGTTATACATGTGGGCTAAAACTCAAGAAGATGGCTAATGCCTGTTGTCCTATCTGTAGACGTGCCATCAAGGACATAATCAAAACCTATCGCAGCACTTAAAGTCTCATGGCAGAAGAATAGGAACTAGGAAGAGGATCTCTATTAACCAGGACAAGGAAGGTGGGAGGAAGGTGGTTCCCTTCTTTAAATATGTAGCTAATTTTGAATGTGGATAACTGTGGGCACAGCCTCCTCCCACCTGAAATTTGAAGGCTAAGAATGTCTTCTTTGCTTGGCATCTAACAAAGTGTCCCTGTGAACATTTAATATGTGTAGCCAGCAAGAAAGGCTGGATTTCATGTCTACTTTCCTTGGCTCTCCATAGCTTTTTCCGTCTCCTTTCTTCCTAGTTGAAATGTTACAAGGATCAAAGGAGAAAATAATGTGAAATAAGCAGATTTTCATGTTACGTTAAGTGAACTAAATGAATACTTGGAAAGAAGAGTAGAATAAGGACAAATCATTTCAGTACTAGAATTACCTTGATGGGCAAGAATCACATAGGATTTCCCCCCAGTTTTCCAAATCTCATCAGTGGCTGTCATAGTCTACAAATAATTATAATGCAGCACATGCTGCCACTAAGGAAAACTGTGCTTGGATTGGTTTTTCTATGCTGTGCTGTGCACAGAGGGCACAAAAGCTAACCATTGACTTTGATTCTACTTTCTGTAGCTGTCCTCTTCTACTTTTTCAAGGCAGCAGCTGTTCATATCTCAGAAGCATGATATCACTTCCTTCTTTAATCACTTTCCTCTTTTACTGTTATTTTCAAAGTTCATTACACTAGGAAATGGTGCTTGGGAAAATGATGACATATGATGTCAAAGCCATTAGAATGAAAGTTGGTAAAGATTGATTTTTAACTTGTTGTCGGGACATTCATTATCTATCCCAGGTTTGAAAGGAAAGAAAATGACCAGTTGTATAATCTTTTGCCAAAATGAATGTGTGTTACAGAGATAGATTTATATTGTGTGAAGGAAAAGAAATCAGGACCAAAATGAGTTTTATTTATTTATTATTTGCCTCTTTGATTTAATGAAGGATTCATATAAGAAGAACATGTGAAGAACATGTTGATTTCACTTACTCATAGAACCATATGTATCTTTGGCATAATTGAATTCTTGGAATTTTTTCTGTCTCTGGTCACAAACAATCATGTCATATTTTATCTTTCATTTTCAGTAGTCCATTGTTTTCTTGTTTTTAGCTGTTCCACTTAACAAATCTTAAATCAGAAATTGCATTTCACAATTAATATATTCCAATTAATTAATATATGTTTGAGATGGTTGATTGAAAAACAACAACAATCTTGTACCCTAGCTCACAATTTCAGTTCCTCAATATGGACAATCCAGGTTTAGAGAATAAATTAAGTTAGAAATGTAAGAAAAAAATGATTGACATGCCATTTTTCATTCAGTCCAAATAATAGTGTCTGTGCTGAACACTTCAGTACATATCTTACAGTATAGACATTTTGCTGTACTGTGTGGCTGACCTCTTTTATAATTAAGGTGATGCTTCAGACACCCTCCACTCCATTTTATATGACAAATTAAACTTCAGGATTCAAGAAGCTGCATTCGCTGCATATTTGATATCTCAATAATTAAAGATACTGCCATTTGGTTGTTTTAATCTACTATGATTGTGGAGGACTACCCAAATCAATTAATTTTGTCTATCTTTGGTTTTCTTCAAATTACAAAAGCCATGTGGTGTCTAACAGAAATTCTCAACTCATACTATGTTAGTCCTATACCCAACTGTATGAAATTAATGCAAGTTCTGGACAGTTGTTACAAAAATCACCTTGAATGGTTACAAGCGTCCAATTACTTAATATTGTAGTCTGGGAACCAGTAGGAATCTTGTAAATATCAATACCAATTAGAGCTAGATAATTGATGCCCTATAGATGTTTTAGATTTTGATTTTCATCAATTCTACCAAGAATGGCCCAAAACAAGCAGCTGTAGCAACCGCAGCCCAAAATATTTGGAGGAGATCAGTTTGCATCTTTGGCCATCTTTATCAAGGGAACTAATGTACAACCAAATAAGTTTCATGCTACAATTCAAATACTGTGTAGATGGAAAACTGGTTCAATGAGGTGAGAAATATGTGCCACCCCAGATATTACCAAACCA
The DNA here is from genome assembly GCA_015471245.1 of Laticauda colubrina. Taxonomy (NCBI): domain Eukaryota; kingdom Metazoa; phylum Chordata; class Lepidosauria; order Squamata; family Elapidae; genus Laticauda; species Laticauda colubrina. The sequence continues at coordinate 15,854,407 of BLBF01000053.1, forward strand.
CAATTACTAGCATCCTTTGGCCAGCATGACTTATGGTATTGGGTGATGGAAGTTCTTAGTAGCTTGTTCAGAGTTCTAGGTTCTTCTCTCCTATGTTGCCATGCTAAAACCTTGTTGCTAGACTAGTTGCAATTCTAAAATGGAATAATTAGTTGTAAAGTGCTTGCTTGTTCTAGGAAATTCTGAAAGGATTGTGTGCCAGGTTTTTTTTTAAAAAAAAAAATCTCAGAAAGCACTAGATTATTTAATGTCAAGTGGACATTAAATTTATATCATTCAGCTCAGAAACTCCACCTTGCTGTGATATTGCAGTCATTTCAACTAGGAGTTTTTGTTCCAGTGATCTGAGTAATACAGCTTACAATATTGCTTTCAATGAAAAGGTCTAAATAAAGAATTCAAAGTTTAGGTTGGAATCTACTTGAATTTGGCAGTTTCTCCTGAAAGCAGTGAGACTTAGTTCTACATTAATATTGTTAGGACTAGATTATAAGTTTCCTGCAAAATTCATAAAGTAATCAACATCTTATGTATATTTATGCAATCCTACAAGGACAAAATAATGTTTGAGTTGATAATTAGGCAATGAAACTTTTTAAAAAGACAATCCATTTTCTGAGCTAGAGTTAAAAATGGCATAAGATTTCATGCAGAGCAAATTTGATCTTATGAAATTTCTTTAAAGGAATATGCCACATTACCACTCACAATATTTTCAGTTATGTTAATGGAGAAAGCAGATCTTCAGACTTTTGTCTGAAAAAGACAGCAAAAAGGATTTTCTGGGCATCAATATTTATAGATTTTTGGATATAATTGTGGATTTGAGAGATGAGGCAACAAAGCAGCAAAGGCCAATCCAGGTAACATTTGGAGATTATACATAATGTCCATTTCATAGGTAAAACTCTTTTTTTGCCACAAAGATGTTTAGGCTAGCACGTTAACAACTTGTAACATTATTTACTTTTCTCTTTTTTTATGGAATGCTGTTTTGATAGCATATGTTTGGAGAAACTTAACCATACTCTTTGTGCTTAGCAATTACTTAATATATTATGTATAGAGTAGCTGGTACTGTGCATGGGAAAATATTGGCTTCATTAAAAATGCTAGGAATTTACTAATTAGGACTGTACAGCATTTTTGATTCAGAGGGGGAAAGGATACTTAGAAGTACATTTAGGAAGTCAAATATCATGTGTGACCAAATCTTTAAAATAGCTACCTCTTTAAGTAGAGCATGATCCCAGAAAAAGACATAGCTACTTTAATGATACTACTCTAAGGAGTGTTCTGCAATTGGTATGTGAATGTCCCATCTGGCCAAACACCTTTTGAATCAAAAGTGCTGCAAGTCATGTCTTTTACAAATTCCCCATACTTTACATACAGCGTTGGCTTTTAATCATGTTGCAGACAAAAGCTAGGGAAAATGTGCAGGAAAGGTATTATCATCTGTTGGATTTCACATTTTCAGTCCAATTTATTTTATCCTCTATTTGTTTCAGTTACATTGATTTTTTTCTCCATAAAGTCTAATAGAATATTGAAGTAGTATTCTGACTCTTATAATGGTCATGGATATTAATTAAGTTATGAATATATGAGAGAGACCTCCCAGAATTAGGTCAAAATAATGGTTTTTGCTTTACATACTACAGTAATTTTTTAAAAAATGTACAAGCACAGCCTGAATGACATCAAAATTAAAAATGCATCTTTGCACACTAACAAGATGGGGCATGTAGATGAGGTGGGGTTTTTTATACCTCTAAACGCAAACAGCTAAATACATATTTTTTTCTGTAGCACAGAGTAACTTTAGCCCTTAATTCAAAATTATGCATGTGTAAGTAAAGTCTCTTTTGAGTTCATGTTGTCCCCTGGTGTCTTCATCGATCTTGCATACAGATTATTTTGGTTACAGTGTGGAAGTAGTTTTCCAATGCTGTCTTTCTAGATTATTTTAAAAATAGTCTAGTTTACATCCTAATGCTATCTATTAACTTAGTATGCAAGTTTCTGACTCTAGAAAAGATTGGTTAGATGCTGCCATCAGTAAGAATAACATACTTTCAAACTGTTTGGTTACAAACAGTAACCAAAAATCAGAAAGAATTAATCATGAAAAGTTTTTGCCTTATAATAAAATGTGTTCGTCTTAAAAGATGTATCAAACTTTTTAATGATTTTTGCCCACTATTGTTTGTCTCTTTTTTAGAAAGTGGGATGTTAGTAACATAGGACTATCCAAATAATTTGACACCAAGGGAAAGAAAACTTGAGTTAATTAATTTTGTTCTCTCAGTTCCCAAGAACCTGCACTTGTCTACTAAGCTGCTTTTTCTCCACCTTCCCTTCATCAGCATTTTTGCACATGGAAACCAAAAAAATATATTTTCATGGGAGAAAACTAGCTCAGGATGGTAACTTGGGAGTGAATAGAAAGCAGTACTAGAATTAAGGGACTCTTCTATCATTATTATAAGGGTAGTAGTTTATATACTGATGACCAAAGTTGGAACAGGCTAAGAGGAGCCAAAAAGGAAGATGAAGCAAAGGCTTTTCGTGCAGGAGGAGCATTACATGAGAATAGCAGTAAGCTCGGAGTTTGATTTCTTTTTCTCTGTGTCCCTATGTAAAATCTAAAATAATTCATTTGATTCAATGTCATTTGCAAGAACATTTCAACTTTTAAATGCTTTATTTATTTGTATGTATGCATTTTCAAGACAGATATAGAAATCTGTTCTATTCAGTGTGACAACTGCATAGCTGTAAATAAAGTTGATTTAGATAATCTGTGGAATTGCAGATGTGGGCTGCTTGTGGTGTACAAGGTAAGTAAGTGTGATAGGATGAGTCTATGAGCACAGAGAGCTCCATGTAATCAGTTATCTGGTCATAGGTACAGGCATTTGCATGCATGGGTGTCACATCACACAATTTCAAGGACCTGAAAATTATCCCTACTGTCTAGTCACTTCCTGATTCCATGCACCTGTATTTGCATTTTTTTTCCTGAAAGGCCCATAAAGTATTGAACTAAAAACTGGTTGCTATGTCTGTTGGGCACACATTTTCAGAAAAATAAGAAGGCACACAGAGTAAATTGTGAAGTGCTGGTGGGGTCTATGCTGCTTGGAGCCCTTGAATTGCCATTCATTGGATAAGGATTTTCAGGTGACAGTACAATATAGAGGTGTTTTTTTTTAAATGGGAGTTTATTTTCAATTAATTTACTTCCAAGGCATAAAGACCCTTATTTTTATTGTAAGTATTACATTTTTGGAAGTTTTTCTTCTTAACAAGATAATGCTTCTAGTAGAACAACATATATGTGGCGGCATTTTGATTATTTTCTATACATCTACATTTCATTGACTAACACTTTTATCATCACTCTGACAAATCAGTGCAGGTATTTTAACCTGCACTGAGTTGTCTGATGTACTGATTGTACTGATTTGCAGGTATGGTTTGGTAGAAATTGATATGATATTGATAAATAGTATCTATACATGAGGAAGTCTGTGTACAGATGTCTTGGGTAAAGTTTCATTTTTATTTGTTTTATAAATGCATTTTCTTTCAGAACTAATCCTAGCTAAGTTGCTTTGAGGATCTGAACATCCTCTGGTTTGTGGCCTTCTGGAGCAAAACTAAGATATCCCACTGATATTCTCTTCCTCTATTATATAATGTAAGACAGCATGTTTTGAGCTGCTAGATGGTTTTCCAGCCATGCATGAACAAGATTAGCATTTCTTACCTTTTAACAAAGTTGCTGCAATGTGCAGTTAGACATCATGCTGTTTTAAGGATTTCTCAGTATTGCTCTTCTCTAATACCTCATATCCAAGGCCCTATTGACTAATCTGACTGTGCACTTTACTTGAGATTACAATCAGTTGTGAGTTTTTGATATCCTCCCCATGCTTATCTGGTTTCTTTAAAATTCCTGCCACATATTTTTGCTTCATGCATAAAACCTACAGAACAGACAAGAAATAACAATGCAATCATTAATGTTGAATCACTACCATCTAGTGGTTACTTTAATGATTGGCACGTGACATTCAGAATTACTGATAAAAATGTTTGAAAATGACAAAAAGGGACAAACTATCTATTAAATGTAGAATTTATCTTGATTTTTTTCTCAAAGAAAAACATATGGAAGGAAATGATAAACTCTGTTGGTTCATTTCTCCTAAAGGGATTCTCACAAAAACTGATATTGTCCCTTCTCTTTCCATAATATGCTAGTTTACTTCAAACATATCCAGTATTACAATTTTGGAGTAGTAGTTTGCAGATTTTTTAAAATTATTACTATTACATTTTTATACCACAAATCATCAGAACTGCATGGCAGATTGCAATTAATTTAACCTAATTGAAAAAAAATAGCTTTTGGGTGAAATCTGATGCATGATATGCAGTAGGTAGTTTACTCTTAAATAATTGGGAATTATATTTCTGCTATTAACATTTTCATGAGTTAACTATCACTTACTGAACAAAGAAAATCCTTGTTGTTTCGTATTTGTAACACATAAATAGGCTAGGTGAGAACTACAGAACATTTCCATGAATAAAAACTTTTAGACAAATAGTGGATCTTCAAGATGCTACAAAACTCTGAATTGAATCAGGCATTTAAATTAGTCATGTGTACACTCATTCCCAATTATTTTTAGTGGATTTATCTAAGCATGACTAAACCTGGATGTACGATTTTATTTATTTGTTAAATTGTTTTTGTTTTGATAAAGATGTACTTTCGTGGACTAAGATTGCAGTATGTATCATCTGAAGTGAAGATTCCATCCAAAAAACCCTATGCCATAAAAAAATCTAGATGAATATTTAAGATGCCAGGAGAAAGCTGGTTTCCCACCATATGAGATCAGAAGTGAACTGACTTTTCTCAGACTTCACCAATGACTGACAATATTAAAACTTTATTTTGGAAAATGTTTTGGGTTGTTGACAATGAATGTGCAAAGAACACATCTGCTTTCATTGGTATACATACATAACTTTTTGGTGGAATCTTAGACAATCATTTTTAGTGAAAAAACTTTACTCTCCATATGTCAGTATATAAATAATTGGCAGCACCAAGGTGGTATTCATCAGGTTCTGACCAGTTCTGGAGAACCGGTAGTGGAAATTTTAAGTAATATGGAGAACCGGCAAATACCACCTCTGACTGGAGATTTTATAGTATTCTTCCCCTGCTAAGCCCACCAAGCCACGCCCACAGAAGCAATAGTGTAAAAATGTTTTGAATCCCACCACTGGGCAGCGCCAATTTTTGCATGCTTCAAAAATTGTTTGGAAGCCATGTAAGCATACTCATTCATTGAATTCTATGGTATTCATTAAAGCAGTCTTATTTTTTTATATATAAAAATGCCAATAATGTATTTATTAAAAGCAATACAACTTTTACAGAAGTACTACTGATTTATATTTCTTTTAAACAGAAAAAATGTAGGACTGCTTTAAACAATAATTCTCAGAATTTTGAAATGTGTACAGCCAATGAGCCACACTATACACAAAACTTTGTGTAAGGAGTGAACCCTAAGTCTTATATTGTACTGTTCTACAGTACCAAGTTTGTTCAAATAGATCAGGAATTAGAGTCTGTGGATATTCTTGTTTTTAGTCGACCTCAATAGCATCCTGGGAGAGGCAGGTATAGCTAGAGATTAGCCATTAATCCTAACCCTACCTGTGAAATGTAGGGAATAGATGTTTCACCCAGAGTGCCACAATCCTGTATTAAATTTCATGTGATTTTATATAATTACTTGAATTTTTAAAAACTGACATTGATCCCTAAACTTTAGAATATACCTTTAGATGCATCACACCTTGCAGATACAGGTGATCATAATCTTATTTCTGCCTTTGGTGAGGGATAAGTTAAACCTTCGGAAACATACAAATTACATCTGCAAAGAAAAATAAGTTTCCCCAAATCTTCAGACATGCTAGAAAAAATACCATGTTCATCAGTTATATGAATCATTAAAATCGTTAGGTAGCTCCCTATATTCCTACCATTGCCTAATGTACAATGCCACTAAGAAAATAAAGAATTCCGAATTATTTTTAAAAATGTTGCTTTTGAAGATTTCAAAAAATCCTTTCCATGCACACTGCCTTCTTCAAGATTCCCCATGTCATGGTAATTCCACATTAAAGTTGTACCTGCTATGAATGACTTATGTAATATAGGGGAAATATTTTCAAGTCAAGCTTGATTCTTGGTGGCTTCATGAATTCTATAATGTGTTTTTGGGAACAGATGAAAAATGACTCTTCTAGGAGGATTTCTAAAAATGTTTTATTCCCTCAAGTAATGCCCTCAAATACTCCCTGGTATTTGAATCTCAAATGCAAGTTTTTACTAGTACTAACCTTGTTTAGCTTCTGAGCCCAAAAAATTGCTTGGTGTCACTTGAAGCATTTCAAAAAGTTTTGTGAATTAACAGTTTTAGATGATGTTGATAATTCATTAAGAAATCACTTGATGTTAAAGTGAAGATATTAAGAAGTTTTTGTAACAAGTTTATAGTTTTTTAATGCTAGAAGAAATGAGTTGGCTAATAAATGGAACAGAGTTGAAAGAATAAAAACTTTAACCCTTCTGACACAGGAAACAATGTAAATAATTGGAAATAATAAAAAAAAACAGTTTGCAATCATTTGAAGGATATGCTTTATTCCTCCCTTTTTTTTTTTTTAGAAAAAAAAAGTATGGCCAGTTAAAACACACAGTAATGTTTAAATTGCAAATAACTTTTATGGGTTTCAAAGAATCTTTTTCCAAGGGTAAAATCTTTTTTAGTTGAACAGGACATTATGTCTTTTATTTTAAAAACAAACAAATATACACACAGGTAAAAGTCAACAACAAAAAACATAAATATAAAAATTAAAGTTCATATTAGCACCACCTTTGGTCCAAGCAATGAGTAAACTGAAAGATCACAGTGAGGTATAGTTAGTTATCAAGTTCTGCCTTGTGAGACATTTAATATTGTACTGTGGTTTTACATTGCAAGAACCTGGGATTAAAACAAGAGAGGCTGCAGGCTAGATTCTCTTGGCAGTGCCTTTAAATGATTAAATGTATGAATGTAAAAGCTGCATATGATCTGAGGGCTGGATAGTAAATGATGCTGGCTGCAGTTCAGTTTATCTTTAGCTGCATATGACCTGGTTAAGATATAGCAAGGGATCTTGGAAGCACATCTCTTACTTTATCTATTTCTCAAGTACCTCTAAGGGCTTCCCTGGATTCTTGTCCAGTGGGCACCTTACTTTTTTTTTAAAAAAAAGTTGCATGTATGTAGTGTTTTTATTGTACAGAAGCTTGCATAACACAAATTTTATCCAGCTCAGATACCCTGATGGGCACAAGACTACATTTCATGCTTTGCAACATCATTTCCACAATTACTCTACCATGCCATCCCTGCAAATTCCAATGGAGCACCCTGAAAAGATGAAATATAAATCATTAAAAGATAGAAAGCTGGGCCAAACATGTTCCCAAATGCCTAGTTTTCAATGACTAAAACTTGACAAATCAACCCAATTGCCAAACAGTATTAATGCCAGGTGTCTACTAGAAAAAAAATCTTTACATATTTCAATAATAATCAAGTATAGAGATGCCAATGAATATTGCAGCACAAAACTGTAAAAAGGTGCAATGTTTTTAGTTGAAACTGCACTCCTATCCAAATTCCATCTTTGGAAATTAAAGACTGACACTGTTCTTAGAAAGGAGCATTTGACCTTTAGGTATGATTAATCTATGTTCAAACTGACTAATACAATTTACAATACAAACTGACTAAATTGTATTAGTCAGTTTGAATATAGATTAATCATACCTAATACACCATTATACCTAATACACCATTAATTCCAATTAGCAGTCTAAATGTAGACATTAACTTTTGCTTCCAGTTCGTTTTATATAGGTTAGTATAATAAATTTATGGTTGACCAACATCTTTGTACAGAATTAATGACTAGTTTGCACTCATATAAATTGTTCCCCCAAATGGCTCTTACCAATGTGACCAACACTTTTGCAGAAAAAAGAATAATATGTAAGGATCTAATATTCTTTATCTTAACAATCTATTTTCTTCCACTTTTGAAAACAGTGAATACCTTTGGGCTCTATTTTTCTTGTTCACCAAGTGCACTCCAATTAGATTCCATTCTGGTTTCTTCCTTAATGCAAACAACTCAAAACACCTCAGCCTTCACTATAAACCAATATCCATTCTAACCTCAAGAAATGATCTTTCTTAGGAAATTAACCAAACAACATTAAACACATCCTCCACCATCCATCTCGATCACACAGCTCAACGACCAGCCATACATCCTTCATCATCTCCTTGTCAATATACTCTTCTCAAACTTCTATTAATGACATTCTCTTTATTCTAGGTAACAACAATCACAATTAGCCCATTAGAAATATAGCACAGGTTTGTATTAGTTCATTGGAAGTCATATGCTGAACTATATGACAGACAAATTCCAATGATTTACTTCATGCTAAAAAACAGCTTCAGTTCATTTTAGTATTTTATATTAAAGAGAATAAAATTTGTTTTCTTCAAGCTTTTAGATCCTTACATATCTTACTATTCTCTTAATTTTAGAACTTTTTAAACAAGTAAGATGGTAATTGTTTTGCACATTTTGGCTTTATACAACTGAATATATAACTGCAGTTTTGCAAAGCAAGTTTTAAAATGCTATGAAATGTGAGGGCAACAGCTGGCTTTATCTTTCATTTTTAATTATTCACTTCTTTTGAACAATGCAATGTCCCTTAGTCTAAACACTAAGGTTATATGATCATGCCATTTTCAAATCATTTCATTTTTTCCTCCAAACGTAAAAGACATTATTTCTTCCAATTATAGGCATTCATTAACCAATGTATCACACCACAATACAGAAATATCACATTTGACAATACAGTTAGTCCTCAATTTACAACTATTCATTTATTATCAAAGTTACAATGGCACTGAAAAGTGACATGAGTTTTTTCACTTAGCACTGTTGCAGCATCCCTTTAGTCATGTGATTAAAATTTAAATGATTGGTAGCTGGCAGGTATTCATGACACCTGCAGTATGCCAGGGTCACATGTTCACCTTTTGACAAGCAAAGACAACAGGAAAGCCAGAGTGACTTAATTACCGTTCTAACTTAACAACTGCAGTGTTTCACTGAACAACTGTGGCAAGAAAGGTTGTAAATAGGGTCAAAACTCACTTAACAAATGTCTCACGTAACAATGGAAATTTTGGGTGCAGTTGTAGTCATAAGTTGAGGAGTACCTGTATGGGGAAAAATAGCCTAACATACAGAAGTATCACACAAATACAGATGTAAGGAACTCATGAAATCAAACATTTGGAGGGGGAGAAAATGATATATGTATCATATGTTAATATATATATGTATATTAACTCATTTTTGGATCTTTTTTTTTCCCTTTATTCCAATCAGCCTTTCTTCAGTCACAATCCAGTTATTTCTGACCATTAAAGAATACTACATCTATCCTCCAATTTGGTGTCATAATAAACAGGTGTCTCAACACAGGCCAGTAGTGGCTGTTGTGTTCGATGTGGAACATATAGAAAAACACCCTCAACAGTGTGAAACTTTCTGTTCATTTTTTTCCTGAAACAGTGCACTCTACAAACAACTGAAACACTTCACGGGGCTAGCCAATCTAACAAATTTAAAGGCATAGATGTATTTCCTCTGTCCCTGCTAGGCCTAAATGATTTTATAACCTTGAAAACAGGGCTTTAAGTCAAATCTTTCTGCCTCCAAAGCGAGGATCTGAATGGAACTGAAACATTGAACTGACATTTTACTTAACATAATTTATACAAGCCCCTTGCAAAAATTGAGGATTTTCTTATCTGGTGTCCTAAAAACCAAGTGAAGACAGAGGAATATCAATTAAAGGAACTGGACAAATTCATGGACTTCCAAGGATACTTGAAAAAGTCACCTGATTCCTAAGTCCCTGATTTAGAATTTACAATTAACTAAATAGATGAATGACATACCAGCAGTAATCTTACAAGTCTAGAAGGCAATTTTGGAACCTGATAAGTTTTTCATGTACTTTCCACTAATCTGTACACATTTACGAAAAACATAAAGACTATTTCTCCACAATCCTCCTGAAAAAATATTTACAAAACTTATGCTCTACCAATTTGTACCTGTTAAAGATTTAAGATTATGTAAAGTACCCCTGATTTAGCCATAAAATATATGGCTGGTTTTTCTGATTTTGACTATTTAGCAGCAAACTATGGTTGATATTAAAGGTATTGTTGAAGTCACAAATTTTCTTTGCATATGCAGACTCTGTATTTTATCAGACTAAAAAATACGACTCTTAACGAGAATATTCTAAAAGCAAACCTGACTGGAGTCCGTTGCACTCAAGTAATCAATGAGAATATAAAAACAAGAAAATAAGTGATGTTCCTTTTAGCAAGACACTGATAGCATGAAGAAAAGCATCCTTGAGATCACTTCCCTAATTTAGAAAAGCAATTCTAGAGAGGTTATTTTGTTAAGCTATGTATTCCCATGTTAAAATAAGATGTCCAGTAGTGGCTAAATTGTAAGACTATTTTCTGCTTATTCATATTCCATTAAAAAGCTTGTGTTGTTTATAGACATGTATTTAAGAAAAGCATGTTTTATTAAAAACTTCAATAAAATAATTTATATATTAAAAAGTGATTTTTAAATGGGAAAAGGACATTCTTTGGAGAAAAAAAAAATCACTGAGTAGTGAAATTCAGACTTGAGTTTGATTTTCTAATTTCAAGAAGTATAGATATGTCCCAGTTTCTGAAAACTACCACTTCTAGAAAGGTTGACTTATAGTTCAGGTTCTGTATGCATATTTGACATTTCACTCAGTTCAGTATGATGTATTAGGTAAATGGCTAAGATAATTTCCATTAAGTCAAGTTAATGTCAAGCATCTGAACAAAAGCATTTTACTTTACAATAAAGTCAGAAATACTTTTATCCAGACACTTTATTTATATGCTACTTTAGTGATGATGAGTTAATAAAGTTCTGATTCTTTTCTTCTTTTAAGAAAGGAGAGATCAAACCGCAACTTCACAGAAGTTTCCGTTGTTAAACAGTCTAATTCTGGAACAGACTGAGTATTAAGATACCATTCAGTACAGACTATTTCAAGCATTTACTTCTTGTGTTTCATGCAGACTTAAAGAGTTAGTGCCCTTTGTCAACATACTTTCAGTGTGACAACTTCTGTTCCAGCCTCCAGGATCTATTTCATGCTTCTAGAGCAGGGGTCTTCAAACTTGACAGCTTTAAGACTTGTGGACTTCAACTCCCAGAATTCCTCTCCAGTCATGTTAGCTCAGGGATTCTGGGAGTTGAAGTCCATCAGTCTTAAACTTGCCAAGTTTGAAGACCCTTGTTCTATAGCATGATAAATTCAGTCTATCTATATGTATAAATAAATACATATCAATTCAGTCTGACATCAATGCAAATCAAGATAAAAATTTGGAACTTCTGCTTAAGTTAAAGAGTGCACATGGCTACAAAAAAAGATGGAACATGAACATTGCAAAGAAAAGGAACAGCTGAGTAGCCAGTGAACCATCAAAATGTCATACTATTTGAATGTGATAAACTTCTACTGCCAATATGAAAGTTACACAGCCATTTCCCCCAAAAAACTTTTCTTCCTCCACTTCCTGCTTATTTCTGCTGTTATTCAACTTTCCTCAATCCTCATATTTTTTTCCCTCTTATGAGTGCATGATAAAAAATGACAGAAGTTTAAAATCACACTGTGCATCCACTTCAAATCCTGGATGAGGGACCTGTTTTTGCCCTTTCAATATTGCACTGATCCTCTATTTGGATACTATACTGAGAAAGCAAATATTGGATAAAATATAACAATAATTAAGAAATATATAATGAACAAATTACTCAAGATGATCTAAACTTAAATATTACGATAGCTATAGTAATGCTAGTAAATGCTAATAATAATGAAATAATTATTTATCAGTTTTCCTTCCATTTTTTGATAAATGACAAAAAGCAGTAACAATTTTGTTTATAATTGGAGAGAAGCAATAAGCATAACTTTAAATTAAAATAAGCTATTCTAATATTCAAAAGTAGTTCTGAAAAGCACAATTCTATAATGCCATCGTCAAAATGTTCAGTGTTGCTTCTGAAAGGAAGACTTTGGAACCAGTTCATTGGAACAAATGTAGTTGCTACTGCAGTATAAATGCACGTGCAGTTGTTCATTTGTTTCAGCTTCTATCAATGGGACACAAATCTGTTAAAAAAATTAAAGAACCTATTTTTTTAGAAAGGTAGATTTCAGTAGGGGCCTAAATAGCTAAAGCACCATTGTTCAAATATGGCAACTTTAAGAAGTGTGAATTTCAATTCCCAGAATTCCCCAGTCAGTGCTGACGAGGGAATTTTGGGAATTGAAATCCACGCAAATGTTAAAGTTGTCAATTTTCTAAAACACTGCTCTAGAAAGTCAAAGAATTGTGAAACTAATTCAGTGAACCCAAGGAATATTTAGACTGTTTTTTCTCAGTCTAAACCTCTGTTCCCTTGCTGAATAAATGGATTCAGAAAAATAGAACCATTTCAAATTTGTAAAAAAACCTGTGGTTTCTTACCACATCATTACAAGTCTAATTTATATTACTTGAGTATTAAAATATATGTACTTAAAAAGGAATAAGCTTTAAACTTAACTTACTAAAATGTAGAAATTAAGAAAAAAAAGCAAGAGTATTTTTTTCAGGCATTATATAAATCCGCAATAACAAATTCAGAAGTGCTCATTATTATTAAAGTTGCAGTATACAGCAGAAAAAGTTTTGTTTCAGTTTTGTCAAAATATCAACCTGCATTTTGAATTGTTCTTGTTGAAAACCAAGGCAATTTAAAGAACCGGGAAATGATCAGAATCCACTCTTCTCTCAGAGTGCAAATTTTGGCTTAATATTCAATTAAACCCAAGAATATTTAAAAATTGAGATCTAGATTATTTTGAAAGTACTATATAGTTTTTTTTTTTAAAAAAAAATCAGTCTTATGATCAAAATAATTTTAGAATTAGCAGATATTTTGATGGGGAAAGCTACAGCCTCATGACCAGGATTTCAATGTATTTCTTTGTGCATTGGCTTAGCACTGACATCTGAATTATCCAATCCCTAAAAATATACCTAATATTTACAAGGGCAAGTTATAGATTACATGTGAGAAACAGTGAAAATGACTAAATTAAGGTGCTTGATAGTGCCCTTTTATTTATCCTTCTCCCTGTATTTGAACCTAGATATTACTTCCATATACGATAAAATCAGCTACAATTTCCCTTACATAAAGCTTCTAGAAATGTGACACATACATATATTTAAAATAAAAAATGAAAAATTGGTTTAGCCCAGAAAACTACCTATCCAACTATATTTATTTATTTTTTTATATTATTGGGGCAGTTTTATAGGACAAATCAAGGCTCAAATGCAATCAAATGCAAATTGACAAGCAAATTGATTTATTGTCTGATAACTGTTCTAACCATAAAGAAACCAGTCCTTACATGTGCCAATTCAATACTGCTGATATATAAAAAATGCACCTATGAAAGAGAACAGTATGGAAAGCTTTTCTCCTGACTAAAAATATGGGCAATTCATATTTACATGAATTTTCTCTTAAGAATTTGCAGAACTTAATTTTTTCTTAAAAATTTCATTTTAGTCTCAAAATGAACTCTGTGACTTTTTTGGGCGGAAAAACAGCACTAAGCACTCATAAATGTAATTAACAGAAAATTAATAAAATTTATTTTTAAAAAACCCTGCAGATGCAACAACAGGACTGTCTGAAGGCTGGGTAGTACTAAAAAAAAAAAAAAGAGATAAATCACTGATGCCAAATGTGGCTGGGTTAATCCTTTTAGGAAATCTGTAAAAAATATTTTCAAAATCTCTTGATCCTTTTTGTATTAATTCTGTACACATAACTCCCCAGTGCTGAGATAATCAAGAACCAATTTGATATATTACAAACCAATTTGCTTCTGTACAGCAAGGAATACTGATCCCTTCTTGGGCAAAAATTTGACTCTGGCTGCCTGAATCTCCTGTATTTGAAAAGTCTTGATGGCTCAGTGCAGGATTTTTGGGAGCTGCACTTTTAGCTTTCCCAAGAGATGATGGCATCTTTGGCGCAAAACTGTATAGTACAAATTTTAAATAATCATAAATTATTTAAATAAATAGATGTTCTTAAAATGACAATTTATACTGCATCTTTAAATAATGCACTTGATTTTCCTGCATTTTGGTTTAAAATGGTTAAAGTGCATTAATTCAAAAATAATGAACCACTTCATCATCATTATTGTTTTTTAAAAATCATAAACATTAATATGTATTGCTAAATCACTAATATTAGTACTGCAATCTAGCAGATTACTTGATGATTTTGCTCTATTTAATACTGTCCAGCAGAAGAAAGTAATACTATTTTAAAATCAAGCAGCTTTGGAAGTCTCTTAAATTGCTGCTCACTTTATAACAAAAACATAAATTTGAGGAAACACGTGAGATGTAAAACCTCATGGAAAGGAGCCTTGGGCAAAACTACACCACTTTCAAATGCACTGTGGTGTAGAAACCTGTTTTCTCCAAATGAATTTATTATTATTGATCTTACAGAGACCTGTTAGGTTTCCTCTTCAACTCCAGGCCTCTTCTTCCATGCTATTTCACTGTAGAAGCATGGAGAGTAGCAGTGATGATGCACTGTTAAAGATCAACTTGAAAGGCATCAATCACACAAGGCTTGGAAATCAATCCCTCAAGTTATTTTTATAATGTAATGTATGTAACACACCACAAAAAAAGAAAAGAGGCAAGAATCAAGTGATAATTATTATTTTCGGAAAGCTAAAATATCTCAAAATATACTTAATTTTTAATTGTTCAGAAAAAAATGAGTTGGACCTTGTTAAAAATCTTCCAATTCTTTCATCTTCTTGTGATAGAATGTAAGACCGTGGCTGGAGAATTATTGAACAATTTCTCCCTAAAACCTCCCAGTCTTTTCTTCATTTTCCATATAAAATATTGGGCTTCAAAATGGAGATAAATCTGTTGTCTGATTTCCATATTGTTTAAATAAAGGCCTTCTGGTGTGTTGTTGCTGTTGTTTACAATTACAAAGTTCACTGAAAGGCTATAAATGAAAATGCATCAAAATATAAACACACTTTGTACCCAAAGCCTTTGCACAAACCCCAGTAGTTTTAATGTTTATGCTTTCCCACCAAATCTCATTTTTTTTAAAAAAAGCATCTGAAATCATAAATAAAAAGGCAAAAGTGGATACGTGAGTACAGAATTCCTGCTTTGTAACATTCCCAGTCTAATGGTGCTCTGTTCAATCATCCTTTGACAATATCTATAGGTACAAAACTAATCTCCAACTGAGAAGAACAAAATAATTTGTTTTGTTGTTCTTTAAAAAAGACTTGTTCAGAAGTCTGGTGTTTACTGATAAAAATCTCTCCTTTCTTCTCATATATAAGCTAAAGTGAAGTATGGTGTTGGGAACATCCATGGCTTTTGCTCATTTCCATTCTGACTTTGATAATATAGATGCTTCTCTGCCAGGTAAGGATCGGCATTGGCTGGACATGAAACGAAAAGAAACTTGATGAACTGTCAACATTCAGATGTGCACACAAAGCACCTATTTTGAAACTCTTTTTATTGCAACATCAAACTAATTCTGGTGGCCTACGCTCTTCTCAGTGAAGTACTCAAGGAAGAAAATAAATAATTTTTCACAAACATACAGACTGCTGGATTGGGCAACTGCCTCCTTACATGAAGTGATTTTCATGTTCTTGTCTGTTCATACCCATTGGTGAGATAAATGTTGAAAACATGCCAAACCCTTCCCTTCATAACAAAAGAAGCCAGACAATGGCCCATGGTGTGGAAACAAATTTTGTTTGTTGTTTTCAGTGTGGAATGCATAGTCAGCTCAACTCAGCTCTGCCATTTTTATTTTTCTCTTTACGATGGTAATGCTAATTGCCACGATCTGTTCAGGAAAGCTCTATTGATTTGAACTGTCCTCTTTCACATAATGGACATGGTGAAGAGTCATACACAGACCCTGCAGAATTGGTTCTGACCGTAGCACAGTGAGAGGAGAAGCATCACCTGCAGGGTTTCTCTTATGGATCCTCCTCCCTCTCCTCCCTCCAGGACTACAAGAGCAGGGAGTCCTGCAGGGCTTCAGATAAAGAGCAGTACAGCAAGACCAATGTCCTGGTGAAAGCAGGGTATGTGCAACCCAATGCAACTCTGTCACAGCTGAAAGGTAGAGCCTGAGGAAAAGAAGCAGATGTTTGAGAAAGGCGTTCCCCTCCCTTAGAAAGCTAGCCTAGCCAAGCCAAGTCATAACAGGCCATAACCCAACAAAAAGAGAAGCAGCTTTCATTACAGGTCTTCCTCTTTTCATCTTTGGATTTGGATGAAACTTGATTAATTCTTAGTTGATATCTGAAACTCTGAATAACTGAGTTGTCTGGCAAATACTCTCAAAATAATCACAGTACATATTATTCAGAAGGCCACAAAAGGAAAATATTAAAGTTGAAACTAATGTGCAGAAGAGATTGTGTGCAACTCATAGTTTTATCGTGTTTACAAACATTAGGGAACTACATAAAACTGGATTACACTTCAAAGTCCACTTATAACTTTTTTAAAATTACCCCTCCCCATTTCTGACCCAGCTGACAAGTAAGGGATATGAGAAAAGAAAAAACGAAGGTACTGGAGAAAGCAAAACAATAAGTGATTCAAATTCAGTACCAGAAATGGAAGAAAAAAAACAATTTCAGATCTTCAATCTAGAGACCAGAATGCAATAGCTGAGTGATGGTTTCTTGAAAATTTTCTCCACTTGCTCTTTTCCCCACACATCTTGGGTGAAGGGGGGATCAACCAAATACCATTTATGGCCACATCACATGGGAGAAATGTTTAAGCAGGGTTTTTTATAAAACACATTTGGATTTGGTATCAAACTCCCAATCAATCCCAAGTAAACCCATAATTCCAAACGAGAATGTGAAAGGCACGCATTTGTTTCTGAGTATTAAAATCAGAAGATAGGATAATGGACCCTGATGTACATCTTTGTGGGGAGGAAAAAGAAAATCAAAGGGCATTAATTCCAGCTGTATTTTCTTGATACTTGCAGAATGAGAGTATTCCTTCAAAACATCCTAAAAGATGGCAGACTTTCTGGGCCACAAGCAAAACTGAACTGTCCTGTGTATGTACAATAGTGTAAAGGAAATAGATCTTTCTACCTTTTTCCTTCTTCCAAATGTACACCATAGGGTAGTATAAATTAGTGAATTTAAATACATTGCAATACTATTTCTTTTTTTCCAAATAATTTGAGGGCACCCAGCCTTTAAATGGTTTCCCACTGTCCATGATCTGGCAGTACCACCAGCCATTTGGGTTTTTTTCCAATACCTCCATGCAGACACCTTCTTGAAACCCAGCAGTTTCTTCATCTCCCTCATAATCTGCAATGGAGATATAAATATCCTTAAGGTTATTATGAATGAACTGGGATTTTTCAATGGGCTTGGGCCTGACAGTGGACACTGGAATTCCATTGCGATCAGTTGGTATGTAGGAGGCATTATCTGACCCTTCAGAACCCAATCGACCATCATGTTTTATTTTAGACTCATTCATTTGGGATTGGGCAGCACTGAAAGATGAATTACGACGTACGGCTCTCAAATGATCTGTGGCAGAAAGAGACTCATTCCTACGAAGGGAACAAGGCAGATTATTATCCTTGGGTGGTGGAGAAACAAACACTGACTGTGGTCTCACTGCTAGCTGTCTAACTCCATTTCGCAATTTAACAGGTCCGGATGTTTTGGAGAAGCCACCAGGTGGCTTATTAGGAATAGGGGGTGTTCTTTTGTTCTGGTTGATAGTATTCAGTGCCTGGACCTTCTTCTCTATTTTCTCCAAGCTATTGGATTTGCTTTCATTTCTTCTGTTTCTTGCCTGTGATATGTTGGATGTGGGATCTCCTCCACTGGAGGTGTTTTCTTGTTGCTGGTTATCAAAAGGTATCAGATAATGAGAAGGAGCCCACCCTTCTATTTCTCCGTATTTCAAATACCACCATCCACTTGACTGCTTTTCCAATACTTCCACTTCTATTCCAGCAGGGAAACTGATTTCAGAATCTTGAACTTTTTGATAAGAATCAGTGGTTATATATAGACATTTTGAGGGATTACTTTCATTCTCTGTTTTGGCTAGCTGGCTGGCGTAAAATAAGGTATGGGAAGGAGATGTAATAAATTCTGCAGAATTTCTTCTGAAAGACTCTTCTGAGTTTCCAGACATTGTCTGAGGTGGACTTTCAGACTCCTCACTTCTTGAACCTTTAAGTCCACCTCTGAGTTGCCTAGTTGGTCTCAGATGATTACGTAAAGTACTGATGTTCATAATTTCTTGACTCTGCGAATCTGCTTTGTTCAGAAATGGTTTTGGCCTCACCATTGGTTTTGCTCTGCTAGACATGAGCTCTCCAGTATCCCTTTTTGTGCTTAATTTGGGTATACTACTAAGGCCAGCATCTGAGGCTGATCTTGGCTTTGTCTCCTCGTTGTGACTGTAATGAGACTTCCCAAAGTTTGTTTGAATACTTTTAGGTTTCAGAAGGGAGGATTTAGGAGAAAGTGAACGTGGAGAATTTTTCTGGATCAAAGATAGTGAGGAAGTTCTAGAATCAGAATCTCCACTAGATTCCTTGCTTGACAGTGCATCTTCTATGTAAGATCTAAAGCCTTCATTTTCATAGATTGTTTCCTCTTCATGAGTCACATCATCAGAAGACTCTCCAACTCGAAATTTTGCTCTTTGGACAGATGGTCCATGGGAAGGTTTTGGAAGGTGGAAAGAGCTTCTCTCTGAGTTACCATCTTCTCCTTGGCTCAGTTCAGATTCTGAATCATGACCAAAGGCAGGCACATCATACTCTGGTTCCTCATATCTCTGCTTGTATGGGGAATCTTGGCCATCTCCTATAGCTGTGGTACTAGCAGCTGTTACGTCTTCAGAATCTTTTACTTTATTAGGAGGAGCAGGGGGAGGAACTTTGGGCCTGGTCAGAGTACTTGTTCGCCTATTTAAATTAGGTTTCTTCCTTTTATCAATATATGATGCTGGAGCCCAGCCTTCTTTTTCTCCAATCTGGACATACCACCAGCCCCCAGAATTCTTGTCAATAACCTAGAGAAGGATTAAATCATAAATTAATTATGGATGCAAAACACTGATACAATTTTTAATCCAAGCTTCTCTTTGATTTTTGCTCACTATATGACAACTATCCATCATTGACTCATTTCCTATTTTAATCTTACCTCTGCTTTTTGTCCTCCATGAAAGCTTATTCCATCAGCTATACAAGACTGGAATTCTGCAATAGTATAATATTCAACTTCCACTGATGGTGGCTCAGGAGGCTTAGGTAGTTGAAAGCCCTGTGGCAATCAATAGTGACATAGAAATCAATTAAACATGTCAAAGAACAAGGGAAGAGGACATCTAAAATCAAATTATTAGAAATCTAATAATGGATATAAATTGTGGCTGCTGAAACTCCCTAAGCAAGAAAATCAAAGTGATATCAGTAGTGGTATATCCAATCAAAACCAGAATTGGACCACTCACTGTGGCCAACTCACTCCGGCTGACTCACCCTGGCTGCTCTCTGCAGCTAACTCACTGTGGAACAACTTGCCATGGGACAATTCAATGTGGGATAACTCAAAGAACAAGTAGAAGTGCAGTTCATCTCAGCCTCGAACCTGAGAAGGTTCAAACCTAAAGCTAGACAAAACACACTGTAAATTAACTTGTCCCACTCTTGAGTTATTCTGCGTTGAATTGTCTAGTGGCAAGATGTCTCATGGTAAGTTGGCCAGGGTATCCTCGGCCCATCGAAAAGTCCTATTGGTCAAAATTAGAAATATTGGTAGTTGTATAGAAAAACACTGTATTGAGAAAGGCTATCTTAAATTCTCTAAACTCTGATATGTACTAAATTGCCATATTTTTGAATAAAGAATACACAGTAGAATTTCCACAATGGCTATGAAGCTGCAGCTTCACTTTAGCACTTTGGCTGAAAGATTCAAAATAAGGTTGACTAATACTCTAATAATACTCTTATGTTCTCGTATACCTCATATAAAAACATTAGCAATACCTTAGTGATAAAACTTTATAGAGATCTACCTAACTACCATTATGAATTCAGTCATCCAGATCATAATACTTTCTCTCATGACTTAAAAAAACTTTAACCTAGTGTTTCCCTAATTGTTCAGTGGAGAAACCAAGGGCTGGTTTCCTGTACTTAAGCTCTAAATATTAGGCAACATGTAATACTAAATATTTAGTGATTTAAACATAAAAACAAAATCACTACTCACCAAACTAGATTCTCTTCTTGGAGGAGGTTTCATACGCAGATTTGGAGAACCTTCACAAAAAAGGAATATTTTCAAATTATTGTCAGTAAAATTGTGAGTAAGAGTAAAAAGTGATTTACTAAGATGTTTATTAACACTAAGTTCAGAGGGTTTTTTTTTTTCAATCAAAAATATTCTAATAGCCACAGTATTTAAAAAACCTGAGCAGATGAAAAGAATCTGCTCTACAGGACATTCCAGAACAGACCATAATAATATATTTCTTGTAATGTTTTACTTGGACTTCTAGACCTGAAAAAACAGCTTTTTCAACAATTCTAATATTCTTACATGTTCCAGTAGTTACGGGCAATCCTTATATTTAAGTTTGAATCAGCATGTCAGTATTATTATTTCAAACTTGTAAAGCAAATATGGTTTCACCATTTAAAGTTATCAAACTAATTCTTATATTTTGCATCAAGGAAAATTTCAAAAAATAAATCTGTATGCAACATATTACTTTAATTTAAGAGGCTTATTATAAGAGAGGAATAATCGTGATCAGGTTCTCTAACAAGAAGGGAATCACTACCAGATACACTACCAGATGGAAAGAACCTTTCCATATGCTACTGGGGATGACAAAGATGGGTACAAAAATGTATAAAAATGTAGGTAGTCTTCATTTTATGACCACAATTGAACCAAAATTGCAGTTGTTAGCAATGCCATTAAGAGGGTTATCATGTAACCAGGCTAAATTTTATGACCATTTTTACCATTACTGTGGAAAAATTGCATGGCTTAACACAACTATTCAGTGAATCTGGCTTTCCTAATTGCTTACTGGAAGCTGGTAGAGAAGACTGCCAGTCATAATCACATGTCTGCAAGACACTGCAACCATCAAAATTGCAAGCTGGTTGCCAAATGCCTGTATTGTGATCATCGACCATGGGGCAGTTTTAACTTTGAGGATAGGTCAAACCCACTTTTCCTGAGACAGGAATATCTTTGAACTATCATTAAATGATCATAATTCTGTACCTTAGGATTCAGATCTGTGGACAAAAGTATAGTCTGTTCCAAAAAGGCAAAACACTATGTCCAAAATCAAATGAATAATGCTTTGTATCTATCTGGACTGAAATTTGATTTAGTAGTCTCCATTCCATACATATAAAAAGAAAAATGTTTATTAATATTACACCATACTTTATAGTTGTGCGTGATCTTATGAGCTCCATGCAGCTGTAGAATAATGTCTCAGGACAAAATTTAACTTGTGTATCAAATACTGTAAAGTAATGGGTCACTAGTCTCCAAATATCATTTTCCAGAATATGGTTATCAAAACAGAAGCAGAATGCCTCAAATGCAGTGATTGCAGCTAACCTACTAGAAATACACAAGCCCAGAAATATGATTGATTGCCAAAATCTGCTAATAGTTTTTAATAAATTAAAATGCTGGTATACTACTTCTCCTTGGACAAGCAATTGAAAACCATAAACTAGACTGAAATGGCTACAATAATTTCAATTATTTACTCACTAATTACAATGAAAAAAATATACAGTTCTTTCAACATACAAATAATCCCAAAAAGAGTGATATGGATTTCAGCTCTGTTTCAAGTTGTTTCCAATACTGTAGGCTTTTGGGGATTAGGATTGGGTGGAGATAAAATCATATGGATTGTTTCTGATTTCAGTGTGTGTGTGTACGCGTGTGCATGCACCCATACACTTATGTGCAGATTATTCCTCACTGTGGAAAGATGTACAAAAATCAGTAGTCCTGGCAGATGAAAATGTTGCAGCTTTTTTACTATAGACTTATAGATTATTCTTTTTAGACAAGTTTCATATGGAATGGTGCTATGGACACAATTACGTCCATTGTGTCCATTTATTCAAGGATTAGATTCATGGATTGACTATGTGACAAATCTATGTGCTTTGTGCTTATATATACATTACATAGAAACAGGCTAGGAAACTGGATATTAAGAAGCAGTATACTGGCTGATCAGAAGGGGCTATTATGAGCCTTTTCAATAAACAATAATTAGTCTTATATACCCAAACCCTTCAATCTATCACAGATCTTGGAGGTATTAGATGCAGGATTAATATTGAAGTAGACTGTAGGATGGCAACCTACAGTCCACAGTCTAGGCAGTTTCTTAGCAATATATCACTTTAGCCTGAAATAACTAATATTTGTGTGTATGTGTATTTGTGTATGTGTGTTTTTTTTGTTTGTGCATGGGTGGGTGTATGTGTAGAAGAAAGAGAGCAAAAGCATGCTAGAGAGAGAAGAGAGAGACAGAGAGAGCAAAAGCATGAGTAACTAGCAATTTTAAAGCTACTCTCAAATCCAAGTGTTCTATCACACACTATTGCCAGTCACAGCGTGTAGCTTATTACTGTCTTATCTGAATGTTAAGAACTCTAGAATTTGGACTGTAACTACAGAATGTTCCAAGGAATTATAAAAGGGAACATTATTGAAGAGATACTGGATTAAAGCTACAATTTTGCACTAATTTAGCATAGAATTAAACAGGCCTTCTTCCAAGTAATTGCACATTCATATGCAGAACAATATGCATATCTCAGCTTCATATAAACTTGGGATGCAGATTCACATATAAGATATATGTAATCTTACACGTGCCAAAAAATAATTGCATGCAAAGGACCAGTATTGCCCAGACTAACTCATTTTTGTGTAAATGTTTATAAGATTTTAAACTCATGAAGAAATGAAATGAAAAGAATTAAATTAAATTTGAAAAAAATTAACAGCTGAGAAATATAAAAATGGACAGATGTGTTCAAGAAGCAGCAAAATGTTTAAATCGTAAGCCCTCTAACTTCTCAATTTACAGTCCCATTTCATCTGTGTTTCTAAGTCAAGATCTTTGGGAGCGGGAAAGTTAGAAGATCATTGTGGTCTTACTTATCTGAGCTCTTTGTGGGGCAATCCGTGCTATGGCAGGAGATCCCTGCACCTGCTTTGAAATCTGCTTGTCTTGGGTCATCATGAAATTGCCATTGGAGTCATTGCATAAGATGGGCAAGCTTATTTCTTTCTTGGCAACATGTGATTCCGTCGTTTCAATTTCTGACTGAGTTTCCTTGTCACTGGAAGATTTCTTGTTTAGCAAATTGCTGATCTCCATGATGTTTCCTATAATTTCCACTGGTCCTGTAAGATTCTTTTTCCGAGAGGGAAGCTCATCTTTTGCTTTCTTCAGATATGATGCTGGGGCCCAGCCTTCTTTGTCTAAATATCTGAAAATACCAAAAATGATTTCAGTTTAGCTGCTTACACCATTATTACATGATGTGGTGCAGAAACTAAATTAGCATTAATTCATATAGCACTACAAAGTAGCCTGCTGCTCCTTCCATGTCAGCTCAGTAAATGGCTCTGCAATTACTCTTCTGGTGGTCCTGTAGGCAACAGAATTCTTGTTAGGATTAAAGCAGTCTAGCTGTGACAAAATCAAAGAGGAAAATCCAACCTAGAAACCCAAAACTTCAAGGTGCCATATCTTCCTTGTCTGCATGAGTTAAAAACTTCCAATTCTACATAATGGATGGTAGAGCAATATCATGCAGTTACTCCCCCAAAGCAGCTTTCTTGATATCTTTCCAATAAATTGCATTGAACACAATCCACCTCCTTTATTAAACATGGACAAATTAGTCATTAATTTTCATAGCTAGCTTTTATGGAAAACTTGTAGTATATGTTAATGCAACAATTATTAGCCAATTTTCTGAAAAAGTATAGAAAAGAAAAATATGAGAGAAAAGAGGATTTTCTTGTTCTAAAAGTAGAATACCATCAACACTGCAATAAGGTAGAGCAGCAAAAGGGGAATAATTAGGTTTTTTTCTAAAAAACGACGGATGTTTTAATGCTCTTTGAAGGTAAAACTTAATATTTGAACTATAATACTAAAGGAAAAGTCAAATGGTCAAAATCACCTCTGAGCATTTTCTTTCCCTTTTAAAACATCTGCTTTCCAGCTCCAGAACACTGGAATTATTCCAGAGGGAAGGAAACCAGGAAGGGAGTGGAAGGGGGAGAAAAATGAAAATCAGCATTTTGTATTTATATTTAAGGAGGAGAAGGTTAAGAGTTTAAGGTAGAACTTGCTACACCATTATTTGTACTGGTTCCTCCTGTGACACCTAACTCACCATTATAAAAAACTTTCTTACAAGTACTATTTATAGCAATTACCTACGTAGTTGGCACAAATTCTCCTACGGTTCATCAGTTTTCAAAACTACTTACGATGCTACAATGTATGTCCTTTTCTGTGTTGTTTTTATCCCTAGCAACATTTCATATAATCTTTTATGAATCTTTGTAATTATGTTTAATGGATGAAGAAAAGCACAGCAGAGGATTGGAAGGAATACAGAGCCACAAGAAAAGAGAACTAAGAATGCAAGAATTTCAGTATTTCTAACTCTACCTGATGTAAGAAATATATAATGAATATAATGAAATATTCATATCCTTTGTATTTACTATTGGGTATATCTGGCATTTGTTGTTTTGGTACTACTTTTAGAAGGCATCACATTTCTAATCTAAATAGAAAACTGCTATCCTTGATTAACCTACAAAAAAATTCTTTTTAATTCAATTATGACACTAGAGGAAGAAGAGAATAGGAATAATTTAAAGAATCAGTTCTCATTACTGAGCACTAACAAAATGTGAAGCAAAGCACATTCCTCTCAGCTGTTCACGAAGTTTATTATATTCGGGTAGCAATGAAGTCTGAGCTGCTGGTCATATCCATTGCCCTGGGGCAAACCTCTTTAATTGGCTATCATTATGCAAAGGAAAGAGGTAGGATTAAGAAGACCCTATAGAGCTCTAACTTCTACATAAATTAATTCTAGATAAGCTTTTCCTATCCTATTATTACAATCTAAGACACAAAGTATACATCTTCAACTCTCGAATAATATGAGAAGTTTTAACAAACCTTTCAAGTTTTGACAGCCAGGACCAATAACAGGTTAACTTAAATCTCAGAAATTGTGTGTGAATAAAAAAATATTTTCGTTATACTATTAAAGTAAATGAAGTGGACTTTAAGCCATAGCAGAGGCAACAAACTTTGGCAGGGTATTATTTGGGGAATGGCTTATTTAGACTTTCTCCACCTTCCACCCTCAATTTAGTGATTATATAAACATAACAATCTCTGTTGGAAAAAAGTCAGAATGTAAAATTACCAACATGATACCATTTCATTTCGTCATGGGAGTTTTTAATAAAATAGAATAGCAGCAAAAATATTGGTGTTCTCTTTTTCTTTATCTTCTTTATAAGAACAATATCCTCCTTTAATAACAGTTTCCCATAAAAGCAAGCTCTGCCCTCCACCCCTCAACCACCACACACACACACACACACACACACATACACACAAATACACACAGACACATAGACACAGACACACACATACAGAGGTACCTTGATACTTGATTGCTTTAAAAGTTGTAAAATTTCTTCACTAAAAAAGATGGACAGAGCAAGCTAGAAATTTAATTCATTTTCTACATACAGGATTTGGATTGCAGCTATATTAGTAACTAAGAGAGCAGGATACAAAATGACATTCTCAAGGTTGGAATAATAAAAAGACAAACATGGCTTATTTTTAGACTGCAATGTGACAAGAGTGGATGAAAATTCTGATTATAATATAGAAGTTCCTATAGTGTAGTCATCTTAAGTGAAAATGTTGAATACTTTAAAGCTCTGTTAGGTTTAAGATAAAATAAAATTTGCTAGTTCAAAATCAATCTTTAAAAACAAAAAAGGAATTCAAAAGTAAAATCAGGGAGAGTTGATGACATTGTTTTTCCTCCTGCAAATGCTGTGCACTCTGCTCCTGCACCCTTGGCTTTGGATTAAAGTCCAGAGAATGATTTAAAGAGAGAAGAATGCAGAGCTGACACAAGGCCAACCATTCTCTGCTCACAGTGTTAAGAGTCTGCTCCCACTCTATCAGCTTTCCTTTATTATTGATGGAGAAGTTAGCACTGAAGATGTTAGTGTCACTATGTTTATAGAATATATAGATCTCAGTATGTTTCCATTATTCAAACCATAGGTGTTGTAAGATAGTCAAACTACAAAAGCAAATGGCAAACTATGAAAGGTATCTGTTTTATATACAAAGTAAAAATGAACAGAGAATAATCCACAGAACCCGGGGTGGTGGTGAAATGGGTCACCCTGAAGAAAGTTCTGTAATAAAGGCAACCCTTTATTACAGGTCTACTTAAAGTCAGGTATTCAGGCTTCTTAATCAAGTACATTCTTTTTTTCCATTTGAATTATAGTGATTTTACTTAATAGTTGAACTGCAAGGCTGCAATCTTTATCATTCTTTGGGAAAAGACCCAGCTAAATTCTGTAGGATACTTCAAAGAAAGGAAAGAAGCAAAAGTATTAGGATCAGTTTGAAACCTGGCTGTTATGGTCAACAATTTTATATTTTTGAGTGTTTTTGATCTTTATTGCATTACCCAGAAAAAGTGTATTGTGCTGAGCAGAGCAAATGCCTACGTGGCATTTAATGTATCTAGAACTATGTCATTAAAAATAAGCCCTGGGTTTCTGCATGGAACTAATCATTTAAAGCTACCAGAAGGGAAGTGTTTGAATTACAGCCAAGAGTACCTCTTCTTTGCAAAAATTCAATACATATGCCAGCAGATCATGCTGCTCTTTAGAAATCTTCTGTTATAGCTGAATGAAAATTACATACATGTATACACACAAACAAAGAGTGCTAAAAGCTTCCCATAGTTTAAAATATTATATTACAAACCTATGGAACACTACTTTAATTGAAAAAACTAGGAAAATCCATAGAAAATTTTCTTGGAAAACCCACTTAACCACGCATCCTTCTTAAATGCAAGAACAGCTATACTTGGTTTTAATTTGTAAGACAGAAGTATTCTATTCTCTCCCTAGTGGAAGAAATCTACAAACTGTAAAATCTTATTTTACGTACATTATCCAATCAGTTTAACTGGCTTTCATAACATTATTAGCATTTCTATATATTTGAAACATTTTTGGATCCTATCTTTGATAGAAATATATAGGATTTTTTTGGAAGCAAAAGGCTTGCACATGCCAAAATGACATTACCTTATGTACCACCATCCTTCCAGGTTCTTTTGAATGACATCCACAGTGACTCCCTTGTCGAAACTAATTTCATCCTTCCCCTGGCTGGTATATGACTGAATTGTGACATATTTCTCTTCTAGCAAAGAGAGAGAAGACAACATCAGTTAAGATCAAACAGCTGTTTTCTCTTCTCTCATTGTGATTTCAAATTATTTTGAAGGCAATTAAAATCCTTGAGCATTGCAGAGGTGGAGTCTTGCTTGTGAGATCATACACCTATTAATTATCATACTGTAAGCATGCCTGTGTCAGCACCATCACCACCGCCCAGCTCCTTTCATGCCAACAAATGAGACAGGGTGTCTAGAGAAGGGGCTCCCCTGCATTATACATATGGTATTAACAAAAATCAAACAAGCTGCCAAAGAAGCAAAGCAGTACTGAAGGAACCTTCTCCAGCTGGCTCCATTTAGCACACACATGATGATAGTAACCCTGCATTACTGGAATCTGTACAGTGAAGCTGGAGCATGACCAAAACTTCTTCAACCCAGAGGAACAGACGGAACTATCCTTTTCACACTCCTACAAACAATATCACGTTTCAGTACAAAGCAGCCACAGCTGGCTTTTGTTGATTAGATCATATTCTGCTTTCCAAGTCATCTCTACTCATAAAAGAAGAGCAAGTGTATCTTTTTAGCCTTTTTAAAAAATAAAAATTGCTAATTCATTGTTAACCACTTGGATTACTCACTGTAGATAAACACTTGCACCATCAAGAAAACTCATCCCACACTTTAACCAGGTTCACAGGAACACTAATCCTTTTAAGCCAGCACTGGTTATATAGAGGGAAGGATTTTACATCGATAAATAAGTTGTGGACCTGAATTTGAACCTTCCATACAGAAGGCATGTACAATGTCTACCTCTGAGATATAGTCCTGTTAACCTTGGAATCAACATTGTCTGGTATTTCTCACAGGCCCTGATTTTTAATAAAGTAAGATCCTGTGAATCCAGAAACACTCCTTCTGATATTGTTTCTGGATTATCAGGACAATTTCTGTCCATACTTTAATACTTAAAGCGCAAGATCCTTATTTATTATTTGTATACCCTGTTTTCTTCCCAAGGAACTTGAGAATAGCTACATAATATATTTTCCCAATTCTATTGTTCTTATAAGAATTGAGAGAAGAAGAATAAGCCAAGGCTATAGATAACCTGACTGTCTTTACAAATAAGATTTGAAGCAGAACTCTTTCACCTTAACTGGAGATGCACTTAATTGGTCTGGCAGAAGTGATTGTCCTTCCCTATTCCATAAACAGCTTTCAAGAGATGTTGCACAAATAGTGGAAAGGAGCAGAGGTGGTATTTAGCAGGTTCTGACCAGTTCTGGAGAACTGGTAGTGGAAATTTTGAGTAGTTCAGAGAACCAGAAAATACCACCTCTGACTGGAGATTTTACAGTATTCTTCCCATGCCATGCACACCAAGCCGTGCCCACAGAACTGGTAGTAAAAAAAATGTGAATCCCACCACTGGAAGGGACTCTACTGTATATCATGTTGTATATCAACATCATGTTGATATTTTTCTCCTAAGATTTCAAAAAGACACATTTGGCATCTTTCTTGACAACAATTCTATAAGGAAAGTTGGCTAATCAGCCCAAAGTCACCCAGCATGTTTTATGACTAAGTAAGGATTTGTACATAGGCATCCTTAGAAATAACTATATTTTGCATTTAAGACAATGTTAGGAGGGAGACTAAGTGACTCAAATCTCTTATCAGAAGAAGCCTAAATTGTGAAAATTGTATACTGGTTTGCTGTTGCCTATTTCTAGAACATGTGTCCTAAAAAAAGTTATAGAAACAAAATATCCCCACATTAATGTAAGTAATGCATCTGGATATGATTGAACATTGTCAATAAGGAAAAGTGTAATTGCAGTAGACAAAAGAAGATTTCTTATGTAAAATATTTTCAAAGAAATGAGCGATATTGTTCCAGAGGAAAATAAAGAATTTTAATAGTAGATAGTATGATCTCAATTGGATTATTTGGAACTGCAGACATTTGCACACAACAAATTAAATAGGAGAATCACCCCAAGGGAAAGGGGTTTGCTATTAGAGCCAATAAAGGCGGATAAAAGCGATCTCATAAAAAAGATCATAAATGGAAGGGATGGGGAAGATTATGAATATCTGGAGTAGATTAGTCTCAGTTGTCTTAAGACTGAAGGATGGTGTGTCGGACATAATTAGATATAGTGTAGTTTGCCAGGAGTCATGAGATTCTGGCCTATTCACATAATTTAAGGGTTTATTGTGGATGCTTAATCCACCAATACTGTTATAAGGATTTCTCATTTTCAGCCATGGTTTTGAAACTGGTTTAGCTTCTTTTGTAACTTGCCCATCAGCAAATCTGGACTATAGTCAGTAGAACTGGTTGAGCCTAGGTGCTTGGCATAGTTTGAAGAGTCTTGATATTCTTATTGACCAGCTGTGAGGTGTTACATATTGCTAATAAGAGGACAGGAGATAACAGCAATGCAGTCAGATTACTCTTGCTTTACAGACAGTTTTAACATGCTGTTTTCAGCATAGCCTGTGAATCAGCTATGTTCTGTTGCTGGTTAAAAACAAGGAAAACTTGAAAGCCTATGTGAACAGAATCAGTGTTAATTCTTTCCTTTCTGACAATGCTGGCAATACATTTTAATGAACGGACAACCATGACCCATTAGAATGGCCACTTTTGATTTTATATGACAACGAAGGAACTATAGTTACAAGTCAGGGGTAGGATTCTCCTGGCTCCAAACTAGTTTACTCCAATGAGCATGTGAGTCCACCCACCTGACCCTATTCTTTCCTGTGCTTATGTCTTTTTGTTAGAGCACAGCTGATTTGCGCAGCATAGCAGTTTGACACGCCTCAGCTGTTATCTTCAGCCGCAGTTGACGGTAAGTATTAGCTTTTTTAAATGTGGTGCATGTGCGCAGAGCATGCTTTTGGCGCTCACTTGCTCACTCGCTCACCAAACCGGTTGTTACACTGGTTGAATCACATCCGGTTACAAGTAGCAAAATAGATAGCATAGCTCTGCCTTTTCAAAATATGTACTGTAAACCTCTCATAATCCTTATAAACCTCTGGCTTTATAAAATTTAATAAACACACAGGTCTTTCCCATATTTTATTTATTGAATTTAGAAATTACCCATCTCCCTCATAGAGATGGAACACAAGTAAACATAAAATCTATACGTAAATATTATGATAAAATAGTTAAAAACAACAAAACATAAAATAAAAAGGCAAAGCAGGGTTTCAGGGCACTATCATCTCTAGATATATTTGGTATGATGACTGACTATACTAACTGGAGATGAAGAAGTGTTATATTCTAATATAATTCAGAAGATCCCACTATAAGGGAAACCTGATAGATATTTCAAATGCAGCCGTGTGTTAAAAGTATCATTCCTGTACTAGATCATTCTTCACGACACTAGTGCCCATAGTGGAGTAGTATCAAATTGATTTTCAGAAGCAAATGAATTTATCCAACAAATATAATGATCATATAACTTATATATGTTCCATCCTCTTCAAATGAACTACTGGCATCAGGGCATTAATACTTCATACAGAGTAAACTGTTTTTCATTATACATCTTTTGGTGGAAAAAGGAAAGAAAAATTAATTCCAAATCACTCTTCATGCACAGCCGATTTTGAAAAGTGTGATATAAAACACAAGCACTGTTTATGAATAATGAGGTGTCAGCTTATCTGTCAAGTGCTCATTTAAATAAAAATAAATATAGTTTCCAACAAAGGATTCAGCAGCATTTTAGAGGAGCTACTACAGCTGTTTTAAAGTTCAGAGTAAACCAGTTAAATATAACAATGTTTTATGTGACTTGTGTATAATAACATTTTGCCTGCTTTCTAAGCCTCAGTACTTAAGCATAAGGAATTGTCTGATTTTTGTAGAGGATATAGGAATATATACATCATCTGTCTACTCTATGTTGACAGGGAAAGATTTGAAGAAAAGCTTCTATGCTATTCAGCTAAATGGAATACAGTCAGGGATGGGATCCGACTGGTATAACTACCGGTTCTGTCGCTCTGCATCGCGTGCACAAGTCGCGCGAGTCGTACGAGTGCAATTTATGACCCACTGAGCTTCCCAGACAGCTGAGCAGCACTGCGTGCCAGTGTGCAGCAGTTAGAAAAGCCCTTGTTTCCTGCTTTTTCAACTGCAGCTGTGTCACGCAAAGCAGCTGCGGTTGAAAAAAGCAGGAAATAAGGGTCAGGTAAGAGCCGGGCGGGCAGGTGGGCCAAAACAGCAGCAGATATAGAACTGGTTCTATGTCTGCTGCTCTTCAAAACTACCAGTTCTACAGAAATGGACAGAACTGGTAGAATCCCACCCTTGGATACAGTGCTACATTAAATACTCTACCAAACTTCTATTTTTGTAATGCACTATCACACTGAGAAGAGCTGAGTGATCTGTGGTCTCTAGACTCAACCTGTGTATCTTCAGATTCTCATATTGTCTGATTATTAGCCTTGGAGATTTGGACTTGGAGTTAAGATTTTGAGAGTTAATAAATTTCCCAACTTCTCTTGTATTGTGCCTAATGGTGCATGTCAAAACTGCAATATTAAAAAAAGAGGGAGATACCAGGACCAAAGAGAATAATTTTATATAATTCTTAGCAGACATATTGGAGTGGCCATTTACACCCTTAAATCCAATGTTCTGCTCATTGCAAGACTCTCAAATCAAAGCTTTCCAGCTGTATTGTCTCCACTTAAGCATGTCAGCTGAAGGAGAGCCCATTGTCTCTCACTGTGGTTAGTTCCATTGCTCATCTACTGTTAAATGTTTGTTCCCTCTAAAAAACATAATCTACTTTCTCTAACTTAAATCCATATTTATATGTATTGAACATTTGGACTAGAAAGCAAAAAAGGTTTTGATTCTATGTGACATCCTTTCTGCATCTGAATAGTCCTTTCATATTCTTCAATTATCCTCCAGCTGAAATGTATCTTGCACTTTCAGTGTTTCTTCCCAAGGCATAATTTCTAGACATCCAACAGGGCTCTTTTCTGGATCTGTTCCAATTTCTCTACATCTGGTGGATAAAGTCTCTCTGGTTTGCTCTGAGCTGGACTCTATCTAGTCAATTCTATGCAGATGATTCCTACAGAGATGACTGAAATGAATTTTGGGATGAGTTCAAGCCTTTCAGTCTCAAGGAAGTATATAGAGTTTTTGGAGGTGTAAGTACAACCACTTGGATATTAGATATATTTTTATCAATCAAAAACTAGTATATATACACAGTAAGTTTTATGATACATACACCCACAGTTGAAATAAATCATATTGCTACAAAAAGCTGACTAAGAGCAAACCTTGTTTTAGAAGAAGATTCAGATAGTTCAAATAAGGTTTGGGCTTGAAATTAAATATGCAACTCCTAACAGCTGAAATTTGCCCATCACCAAGTCTGGTTTCCAAAGATTCATTTTCTCTGGAAAAAAGCCATTCAAAATTGAATGTGAATTCTGAAACATTTTCTTTGTTTATTTAAGAAAAGGAAAAGCAAGGCAGAAAAAGACTAAAGGATATGAGGATGAAATGCTTACAACTGGTGTAAAATATTAAATTTCTATAGATATTAGAGCTTCATTTATGCTATGGTTATGTATTTTATTTTTAAGCATTCTAATCTGGAACAGGAAGCTATCATTAAAGTTTCTATTTGCAAAGTGATTTTGCAGCAAAATTCTATAACATTTCCAAATTATATCTATTTGATTTCTTACTGTGATGGAAAAGAAAAGCCCACAAACACACATATAAATGAGATTTAGGCATTGAATTTTGACTATTGGTCTTCTTGTAAAACCTCAAAGCAAGTTGGGATAATCCTACCTCAAGGCTAATCATGAAAAATTATAATATCAAACATATGGAAGTTTGCATAATGGGAAAAAGCAACAAAATATCATTCAGAAGAATGACTGGTTTATTATTCAAAAGAACTAACCAAAGAGGTTTAAGCAATTCTGAATATGACAATGCTTAATTTAGTATGTTTACTTTTTTTCCAAATAAAACTAAAGCCAACAATATGGTCTTCATTGTTCTTAATTATGTGATCTATTTCTGAGAGATTGCGAGTATGTATATAAAATGCTTTTATGAATAATTAATCATATCTTATTTTAAGACAATTTATGTTTAAAGGAACGGTGCTTTTAGCTTCTCCCAAGTAGTACTTTTTTCACTTATTTTGAGACATAACTAATTCCTTTTTTGTGTCTAACTTGCCTACTAATGTTTCAGACTATATTAACTATGTACTGTACAGACATGGAGCTTGCTAAGATCCTCATTAGCTTCTGTGAATTCTCGAACTCTTCTGAATTCTTTGAAATATAAGATTTGCTAAAAACATGGAGATCCAAATAAATTGCTGAAAATCTAAGTAATGTTACTTTCTTTCTTCAAACAAACGTTGGATAAGGTTCTTCACTTCTCTCACTCACTTTTTAAGGTAAGTGAACATCATGTCGATATGCATATTACACTTCTATAACACAGTATTTAGCCTCTTTTAGATTTTCTGAATTTTTGCATATCTTTGCCACTAATGCTAGGTCCCCTTAATCACAGTCAAGTTCTTACCAGGCTTCTCATAGGAGCCTGTCATACCCTGCTCACAATAATATTTTGAACTTCTGTGTTTAATTAAGATGCTAAACAGTGTAGAAAAGGTTACAAAACAATTTCTAACACTTTGGGTTTTTTTCATCCATTCACAAATCCTGAAATGGAGAAGGGGTATGACAATAGCGAGTGTCCTTCAAAATGACCATCATATCAAATTTGCTCAAATAGCACAGCATGACATCTCAAAAAAGACAAGAATATAACTTGCCTTGGCCTCCGATCAGAAAAACACTGGCTCAGAATAGAAAAATAGTGAAGTGGAAGCAGAAGCTCATTAAGAAAAACTGATGCTCACTTCAAATTTGCTCACAAGTAATTTTCTTCATGTACCACAAACAAACTAACCAAGAAATAAATCTACCCTACAGACTGGATATAAACATTCAGCAAATCTAGCCATTTCATCTTCACTGATACTTCCTGTTTAAAAAAAGTAATGCTGGATATTGAAGAGCTGAAGCAAGGAAAAGTATCCACTTGTTTAATTTGTGATACTATATCAGTGATGGAATATCACTATAGGATCTGAGAATGTATGGAAAGGTTGGAAGAAAAGGCATGCAGCTTAGAGAAGATCACCTAATTAAGGTTCCTAAGCAAAATGCAATAGTTCAAGTTCTGTTTTTCAAACCACAAAATAATTCTTCTTAAACACATTTTCCTCTCAGTCAGCAGACTTTTCACTCTAATCATTCTTCTTTCTTTAAATCAGCTCATTTAGGCCAAGTTTCTGTCTCTAAGAATTGTTCTTCATTAATGACCTAATACCAACATTTTAGAACATTTATGGCCATAACAGATATTCCTCTAATGCTGGGGTGTCAAACTCGTGTCATCACAAACAGCGTCATCAGGTGATGTATCATGACTTTTCCCCCTTTGCTAAACCAGGCATGGGTGTGGCCAATGCATGACCCATCTGGCCCATGGGCCATGAGTTTGACAGCCCACAAATGGCATCTTTGTGGGGATGTGTCCGTTTAACAAACACATGTCTTCAAATGGCATTCAATCAGGCTTCATATATATGCAGTAACTCTCATGTCTCTTTCTTAAATGACTGTGGCACAACCAGGGATAACAAATTTAATGATTGTAAGACTTTAGGGATTTTTTTTTAAATCAGTCATAATCTTTTCTTAAAAAAAAAAAAAAGCAAAAGCATTATATGCGAGAAGTTTATTACTGTATTGCTCTAACCATTGCTGATAAATTATAAAATATAAATTTCATACAATATGTTTACATGTAATGCTAAACATAGAAAGCTGATTTGATTTGCACTGATTCAGTTATTTAGAAACATTTCGGAGTCTAAGATTATTTGATGCAAGAGTTTAATCACATAGCATGCAAAAGCTGATTCCAAAGTTTATATTCAAGACTTTATAGGTTATTTAAGAGACAATCTAAATATCTTTTAAAAATGTTTTTGACATTCTCTTATTCAATCTTTTTCAGGCACTTAAATCTGACTACTGTCTTACAGGCAAATACAACTTAACTAAATACTAGCACTTCAGAAATTCACATACAACAATATTTTTAATTTATTAAGTAAAGTTTATATATTTATTCAATCAATTTAAATATCAGACAATGTGGAACTATTTGGGGAAATATTCAATAATGTTTGGGAACTCATGAGAGGAAAAAAATAGCTTTTCTTCTCTACCAGAAAAAAGGAGAATTAATAAAAAATAAATCAATTCTTGATGAACCTAGGGCATTGTTGGGATATAATGTTGAGATATAAATTGTTGAGATATAATGCTAAATTGTCACAGACTTTGTTTTTACGGTGTGACACATAGTTTGTTATATACTGTGACTTTTTTCTGTTTTGTAATAGGTTCACATTTACAATAAGACATTCTGTGGAGTATATGTGAACTACATTTTGTTCTTCACATATACTCACTTTACAATGTTGCTTTCCCTCTCTTCTCTGGAAATTTTTTCAAAAGTTAATATAAACTATTAACTGAGGATTTGGAAACATTTTCTTTTTAATCCAAATGCCAAATGTGCTAGTTAACTCATTTTTAAAAACAGTTTCAGAGTGAATTCTAGCTTTGTACAAATTTCAGTTCCAAATGGGGAAGAAGAAATTGACTCCCCCAATCAAATTTGTTTCAGTAATTTATCAGACAGGACTTTTCCTTATGAGTAACAGCAATGCTTCTAGTAACAAAAACTGCATTGGAAGAAATAACTCTTGATGTCTTAGAATATCCCTAAGGAAACAAGGATGGTCAAGGAGGCTACAGATCACAGGAAAGATGATTCCTGTTCAGTAAAAGCCTGATCATTCAAACACACCTACATGTTATAATTGTAAAATTGCCACATATCTCTTGAGAACATTTCCAAAATGTACATTTAGAAGAAGTCTTAGTGTAATTTTTAACCAAATTTTTAAAAAGTAGAAAAAAGGTAAGTACATCTTTCTGCATGAAGCTAGAATAAACACACCTACAGAAAAAGATTCTCAATGATCTGAGGTTTCACTACCGACTAGACTTCCAGAACAATTGTTTGTAAAACACAAGTGTCTCTTATATCTTTAATCGACTCCTATGTTGAAACGTTATCAAGCAGATAACATTACAATACCCTCTATCTTCATTGCAAGCAGACTTCTTTCTGCTGCAGAAAAATAAGGCCCTATCAAAGCTTATGCAGCTCCCAGCCATTCTTAGCAGCATCAGATAGCAAGAGAAGCAGCAGCAACCAAGCATGTGCATCTTTCAAGGAACCATATCCCAGAAAAATGTTCACCTCGACTCTGCTGCCTGTTGACCATCCCTCCCAGTGTCCATCGCCGGTCCAAGCGTCTCAGGTGAGCCTTGCGTCTCTTAGAAACTATTTTGGAAAAATGGATGCAGATAAAACAAGGAAAGGAATATAAAATGTGATGGATGGAAAACACAAACTGAACAAAAAACAATGATCACTGCATAGCTTCACCTTGCATTAACAAGAATGTGATGTGATGTGATAAATAATGTAATGAGATTACTTTACAACATGTCATTAAGCAAGGACCTCACATGACCATAGCGTTTGACTTCCTGCTGGCTTCCTCACTGACTTTGTTTGTGGGAAGCCCAGAAGAGAATGTCACAATCTGCAATAATGTGACCCTGGAATGTTGCAACAACTATTTTGTTGTAACTACCATTGCTAGAAGCTGAATGAAAGATTGCTGAATGAATGGTCATTACATGAGGACCTCCCGTAATTCTAAGAGGCTGAACATTTTTGGGCCTCTTGGAAGCAAAATCAGCTTTTAAAACAATGAATATCCAAACTGGTTCTTTATTTAGGTTTGAAACGTTTTGAAAAATACCTAGTAAATTGGAAGTTAGGTCCTGGAAACAGGTGACATCAAAGGAATGTAGAGCAGGATAAGGAAGGAACACATCTGATCTATTCCCAAGACAGATAACTAAAGTATGTTAGGTAATTATGAAAGAATAGTGTAAGTAATCTGAAGAAGACCTGAACCAAGCCAAAGTTTGGAAGAGTTAGCATACACAATTTCTATCTTGAGACCAACTTTCTGATTCTTTAAAAATGACATTGAGTGAGATCCAAGGCAATTATATGTGCTGTCAGATAATGACAATCTCATCTGTTCAATATGCAGAGACTCACTTGTGTACAAAAAGAAAAAAATTCTTTGTGACAGTGTAATTGTTAAAATAGCTGAACACAGAGGACATTTCATTGTTGCTTTTTTTCCAGGAGGTAACATGTTTCTTGCATTTATAACTGAATATTTTGAACTTCAATGTACAAAGAGAAAGAAATAAATCTGCCAGTTTTAGTCTTGAGTAAAAAAAACAAATAAAGAATTCCTGTGAGGAAAAATATGTAATCTGCATTAACAGCTCCAGCTAAATTTGATTATGTTTATTACTTTATTTTTAATTATTTTTTTTATCCAATTATGTTCCCTCTCCTATTTTCCCCACAACAGTAACCCTGTGAGGTAGGTTGAGTTGAGAGAAATTGTTAGGCCCAAAGTCATCCAGATGGCTTCCATGGCAAGGTAGGACTTGAACTCACTGTCTCCCACTTTATAGACTGGTGCCTTAACATTGGACCAAATTGGCTCTTTGTAGATTTACCATCTACAACTGATTCCTGAATTTCCTAGTCTACTAATCAAACATCATTTTGCCATACTATTGTCTACCATCCAGCATCCTCTAATATGTTGGCTGAATCTTTCTACATGCATAGATTTTTTCTTCAACTGGCCAAAAACCATTGTGTTCTGCTCTCCAAAAGACAAATGCTGATGAATTACAGAAAACTTGCTTTCTGCTCTCCACAACATTTTTCACTTCCATTTAAACATAGCTGGCTTGAAATTGGAGTATGAAGTATGGACTATTAGCTACCTATACTCCATTATTTTGCTGTAGTAATATACTTTGGTTTTTTATCTCTAGGCATAGTTAAGTGGAATATACTCAGACTGTATCGGGATCATAAATAAAACTTAATGACAAGTATCCTCTGTGCACAGTTATTCAGGATTTAAATGATGAACAATTTATATAGGAATGCAATAATGAGAAGAATATATGCTAAAATGGAGCAATACACAGGAATAAGTGGATTCAGTTAGCACCATCCAAAGGAGGTTAGCTAAAAGCACTTTTTAGAGAACGGGTATTTGCCAGATCAGACAAAAATGCATGTGATATAGAACAAAAGTACAATAACCTTTACATGGCAATATCTGCATATGATTAAGCATCTATTTCATTTTTAAAATATTTTAAAATTTATAATTTTAAAGACATTACACACAGACTCCCCCAACTACAAGAAATTAAAGAGAAAATTGGAATAAGAAGTTACTGTATCCTCTCTTGCCAATTAATAGGCATATATTACCAATATACATCACTGTTATAATTATTCCAGCTAACTGCTAGAAGTTTTGCATTATTATCATACAGAATATTTATGTTGAATACTTTTATTACACTTTCTAATTTTTCTGTATAATTGAAAAAAAGAATATTTCTTATATTCCTTATGGATTCCATTCTTATAATCAAGAAGCTCTGGATTACAGGAATAATTTTTTTACACTTCCTTGGTTCTCCTTTTTTTCATCTGCACTATATTTGAATATAGAAAAAGTGCCTGTAAATGCATCAGGTTTTCTTACCTTCTCCTCTTTTGGACATGTTAATTTCAGAATCATCTCTAATTCCGCTTTGGGATTCCAAATAAGTTGCAGGGACCCAGCCTTGCTCTTCTGAAGTACTTACAAACCACCAACCTGTAAGGATACAGCAAAATTGTTGTTATAGACAAGCAAGTGTTTAGAAACTGTCATGGCTAAAACTAATAATAGAAGAAAATATAGAAGCCAAATAGCTGTCATAGAACCTGCTGCAAACTATTTTTGTGTATTCACTTTTAAGGATTTACAGAGAGATTTTTTTTAAAAAAAGGTGGGTGGTGTTTGTTCCTCTCCATAAGTATTACTGGAAGCCTTCCTGAGATTCCTTGCTGGCATTACTTAGGACTTTCAAGAAGAGATTGGACTGCCATTTGTCAGAAATGGTGTAGGGTCTCCTGCTTGGACTAGATGACCTATAAGGTCCAACTCTGATTATCTGTTATCTGTTACCATATGAAGGATTGGAGAAATTGTGTTTGAGACAAACTGTTAATCTGGAATTCAAATATTTAATAGATATATGAGGAGGAGGAGAAAATCTGGAAAGTGACAGCTTGCCTTTAGTTATGTGACAAATTTATAATTGAATATTTTCTATAGCTCACATGCTACAGCTGAGAAGGAGAGAGAATAAGTTGCCAGGAATGAATATAGCAGAATTCATACACATTTTTCCATATTAAGCTGCTATATGCATGTTGAGAAATCAGTTTAGCCCAAATTAAATACTGTTGAAGTGCTTGAAAGTTCAAATACATAGGTTCAAGTACATAAGAAAGGCTGAGCACCAAGGAATCGAGGCCTTTGAACTATGGTGCTGGAGAAGACCCCTGTGAGTCCCTTAGACTGTAAGGTGATCAAACCGGTCAGTCCTAGAGGAGAACAACCCTGCCTGCTCTTTAGAAGGCCAGATCTTGAAAATGAAACTCAAATACTTTGGCCACCTAATGAGTAGGAAGGACTCACTGGAGAAGAGCATAATGCTGGGAAAGATTGAAGGCAAAAGAAGAACAGGATAGTAGAGAATGAGGTGGCTGGATGGAGTCACTGAAGTAGTTGGTGTGAGTTTAAATGGACTCCAGGGGATGGTTGAAGATAGGAAGGCTGGAGGAACGTTTTCCATAGGGTCATGATGGGTCAGACAGGACTTTGCGACTAACAACAAAACATAAATAAAATGGAGATGAAGGTACTCTATACTATTTACCAAGTGTTATTTTGATATTCTGTATTTCATGGAATTCAGAACCACCAGGAGACTGTGAATTCTAGTCCCATCTTAAGGCCCTGTCACACTGCCCAACGGGTGCAAAACGTTAGTAAAAAGGACACAACGGCCGAGAAAAATGTTCCATCCGTTGTTATCCGCTCTCAGAAGGGGCGAAAATTTGCATAACCGGAGCGGATAACACGGAAAGGAACGGACGTGGGGAGGACGCAGGGCAGATGGAAAGCGGATGCGGAACAGAAGCCCAGCGGATGGAAGTGGATGAGAGCGGATGGCACATCCGCAAGGCTTCCGGGGGACCTCAGCAAAGCGGATGCAGAACGGAAAGAGCAGATGCAGAGCGGACACCGAGCGGATGAAGCGGATGCAGAGCGGAAGCCTAATGGATGCCTAGCGTTAATTGCGCATGTGGGGAGGATGCATTGCGTAAGCCCTGCGGATATAAGGGAAGCAGCTCGGAAGCAGGTCACCATTCAGAGGAAAGACCTGCTGCCGGACGGACTGACAGCCTTGCCTGCCCTGCTTGCATGCCTGCCTGCAAGCCTTGCTGCCAGCCTTGCTGCAAGCCTTGCTGCCAGCCTCCCTGCCAGCCTTGCTGTCTGCCTGCCTGCCAGCCTTGCTGTCAGCCAGTCTGCCTGCCAGCCTTGATGCCTGCCTGCCTGCCAGCCTTGGTTCATGCCTGCCTGCCAGCCTTGGTGCCTGCCT